>NNCF01132959.1:85196-114398 GCA_002313205.1 Laupala kohalensis
CCATTAAGGTTCCACTGAAGTATGGAAGCCATTACTTTTTGGAACCTCCGGGGTCAGGCTCTTGAATGTGCATTTCCGCGTCACCGTCGGACAATGCACATTCCGACTCGGAGGTAGGAAGAACAGAGACATTCTTCATTCGTCTCTGAGACTTCTTCGATGTTGTTGGCTTTGATTTTATGAAGTCAACAAGGTTCAGGGATTTAGCCTTCGAACATTGCTTGTTTTTTGATTGTTTAATATTTGAAGAAATATGTGGTACACTGCTGGTCTTCGTCGGTGTATTAGATGGACGGGATGTGGAGAGAGTCTTGGGCTTGAGAGGAGTTTCTTGGATATTTCTCTTGCCGCATTTGCACTGGCACGTGCACGACGTTGTCGTAGACACGTCAGTGAAATCGGCCTGGATTGACACGCTCTTTTTTATTACAGGAGTCTTGGCTGCGGTGCAGTAACTGGTAGAAAATACAGGGTATAAAGCCCTGTATTTCTTCCGAGTTTCACCGTACGGGATCTTCTCCGTAGTCTTGATCTCTTGTATCTTTTTCTCTTCGAGAAAGGCGACACACTCCCTGCTCCACACCGGGTGGCTGCCTGTGCAATTAATACACTTAGCAGGCCCCGGGCATGAGACGCCGGGTTCGTGTGCTTCCTTCCCGCATTTACCGCATGTTTCACGGCCCTTACAAGATGTCGTTGTATGTCCAAACCTCTGGCACTTGAAACAGCGCAGAGGATTTGGAATAAAGGGTCGCACCGGCAGGTTAAGCCATCCAACTTTAATATCCTTTGGTGGTTGGGGACAGTCAAAAGCCAAGACGAAGGAACTGGTCATCTGTAGAACACCATTAACCTTCCTCATGATCTGACTGACCTCAACTACGTGGTCAGCCTCCCATTCCGCAACTAGGTCTTCAGTTGACATATCCATAATATCCCTGCAACTTACGACCCCCTTGTTGCGATTAAGTGCAGCATGGAACTCGCACGTCACAGGGAACTCTCCCAACATTTCACACTTTAACAGTGTTAGGGCCTGTTTGTTGGAGTTGGTTTCCAACAACATAGTACCATTCCGTAACCTTTTGATATTCTTCAATGTACCACATATTCCTTGCAGTCCTTTGTAAATGTAAAAGGGAGAAACTTTTTCCAAAGTTCCTTCCTTCCTTTTCATTATGATAAAAACATTCTTGTAAGGAATGCTCTGTAACTTTTCCTTTGTATCTTGTGAAGCGGGAGGGCTGGCAACCCTCGGCCGCTTCGAAGATCCTGAGGCGTAATACTTACCCTGCGGCTCACCCACTCCGCAAGGCAGAGGAATCGATGTATCTGTCATTTTGTCCCACGAGTGCGGAGGAAATAAATGTCCGGTGACGTGGAGCCCCCGCATCACGTCACTAAGCCTTGCTCAACTGAGGTGCGGCAGTTGCCCCAGAGGTTGATACACTAGAGAGTTTTTGTCCTCAACACCCATTCACCTCATCGGTGCGTAACACACCTTGAGGTTGAGGGTTCTTTTATAGAGGTTTAATCCTTCCTCGCGACCCGGCCAATGAAGGCAAGATCTCCGCCCTTCAAAACATGCAACTTTCCACCATCGCGCCAATGGTGGTCGCTGAAGCATGTCCAAAGCTTATGGTGTCCGAGGACTGGAGGCGCAATACCAGTCCCCAGCTCGGGGCCGTGGGTTCGCCAAGCCCATACTCATTCGAAACTGAGCTCCCTGCGGGGGAAAGAAGGAGGAGGAGAAGAAGAAAGAGAAGAAGGGGAAAATGAAAGATACCCTAGCCTTAATAGCGTCGGGATCGAAAAGAACATGAGCGACCAAGGAAGGTCAGGAAAGAGAAAGAAAGGAGCCCGGCACAAGCAAGTGGAAGCAATGCCAGACCCGGCTCGGGGCCCCGCGTTCCAAACACGCACCTACCAGACGTAAGCCCCCTGGAGGGAGTCAAAGAAGAAGAAATAGAGGAAAGAGAAGAAGAGGAAAATGAAAGATACCATAGCTCTAATAGCGTCGGGATCGAAAGGAACAAGAGGTGACTAAGGGAGGTCAGTATAGATAAAGGAAGGAGCATGGTACAAGTAAGTGGAAGCAATGCCAGACTCGGCTCGGGGCCCCGTGTTCGCCAAACACGTACTTACTAGATGTAAGCCCCCTGGGGNGGGGGTACAGCAGTTAATTTAATTGTCTTTTGAATGTTAATGACTGCCACAAATACCTTTTTCAATTAATAAAATTCTCTTCTACTTTTAAGCATGTTATGAAGCAACGGTTAATTTAAAAATAGATTTTAACATACGAAAAACTCCTGCGTTTACATATAAAAACTTCACTTCATTTCTATGACAATAGGAATAGATACAAAATTTTACATTTAATTTTTAAAAAAGTTAAATTTTGAATAATTTAATAAATACCAGGTGTTTTTATTAACCTCATGATCTATTAGTTAGAGATATGGTTGAATCATCCGTAAGTTTTAAAAACAAACAATTTTTAAGATATAGTAAAAGTTCGTTTGGTGTCTGAAAACGCGTGAAACTCTGGAATCGATATCCGGTGGGAAATGAGAATTACGCATACTAAGAATTTGTGGAAAAGAATTCAACAATAGTAGGTTTATTGACAATATAATCAAAAGATTCGGTGAAAACTAAGACGACTTTTAGTTTTAAATTTTAATTTTTTAAAAATTGGTAGTTTTCATGATGTTATTATACACATTTTTATTTCACTGACAAAAGTTGAATTATTTAATAAAATAAAAAATATTTTAATAGTTCCGTTTTTTTTCAGTTCTTCGTTTTACTTTCTTCAAATATTTTCAAAGGATTAGAAAAAAGGTACACCGAAGAAAGGATGCATACGCACACTCTTGCAACTCTCTCCCGGTGCCAATGGATTCAGAGATGTCTAATTCCATAAAATTATTGGGACAAAATTTACAACAACGTATTCATGGTGGCATTGTCCGAAGTCAGACTGAAAGAGAGGGGAAAGCGAAAGGACCGTATAAGGACATCGTTTGAAATACGGCCTCCAAAATGTATAAGCTTCAAACAGTCATCACCTATCTCTTGCTACACTGCGGACTTTCTTGGTCTCCTAAATTTTTTTTTCGCCTGAGCGTTTACTGGTGTAAAGCGCGCAACATAACTCTAGCTACTAGTCATGCTGCAAACTATGGCCGTGTCCACTAATGGGGTGGGACGGTTGCAGAAATGGTTTCAGACCCCTTACGACGTTTGTTGCTCTTCCTCGCACTTCGGTGGTCAGTGGGGAAATTCGGAAAACACATTCATGATTAGTGGAGCCTTCGCTCTGAATGACAAATGTTTTCAGAATAGCGTTTATTTTCCTCTTCTTTCACTCCCGCGCCATCACTTTCGGCTCGGCAGACAGAGCGGGAGTAATCTTTCGCCAGATCTAGGGTTGGTACATCGGAAATGGCCGTGTGTCGGCACTCTCCGGTTCCCCTCCTGTCAGGGAGGAAGGGCTCCTGAGACTAAATAGCCTGGATGCTAATGCCGGGATCTAGGGGAAAAAGACATAAGGGTGCTCTCGGGGCTAAGACCTCGACTATCATCTGTCTCGTCCTGAGTGTTCCTCTGTAAGCAACTCGTCTAAGCATAAACCTCTCAAAAGCATGATATGTACTACATATTACATAATATGTTATTCTTCAGGGGGCTCAGATGGTCGCGTTCTAGCTCACCACCGAGTCACTCAGAGGTTCAATTCCCAGCGGGGCCAGAGAACAAAATTGTAGCTTTTCACATTAATGTCCCAGTTCATATAGCTGTGACTACTGAAAAGCGAACCCTCTTCACTCTATCCACCTCCTCCTAGTATCACTAACCTTTACTATTACTAACTACTCCAACTAACCCCTCCACGTGGGCTAATTGGTTGGTAAACCCACAGCTAACCGGTCCACCTAATGACAATAGCCTACTACCCAACTCTTACCTCCTATTGCTAGACAGCACGCTAGATTTTCCATTAACAAATACTACAGTAAAAATAAAATAAAAATTATCCAGTATTTTGCCGAACATTGTTAAGAACGTGATCGGTCTCTATGAGCCTGAGTCCTTCCCTTCGCATTATAATACCTTTTAGGATCCCCTATTTTCCATTCATTTGGAAATGTGTTTCGCTGTGCATACATTATAAATGTCCAGATATCTGTCCACGGTTTGTTGGTTCCTTATACCATGTAATGTGTGATTTGGTCGTATCTGGGGTTCTCCCGCGGCCGCAAGTTTGGTGACATGACCCCAGCCCACCTTCGTTATTAATTCCACTACCTTTCTCTCCAATAACTGTCGCATATTTTCATCAGGCAACAACTTTGCTGGAAATCATTACACCAACTAGATCTTAATGGTCCCTCACTGTCAGCCACCTCCTACCATATCATGCCTCGTTGATATTTGTTAACGGCTTCTAGGAAGGGTCAAGCTACTATTTTGCAGGCAATCCTCCAGGTAGTATCTCTAAAACCATTCTTTGCATGGCTTGAACTCGATCTTGCAGTCTCTTCGGGGCTACTTGTACTCTGAGGTGAGTCCCTGTACTTTTCTCCTCAGACATGTCTGCGTGGTACTATTTTTGGCGTTTTTTTACTGATAACTCTCTCGTCCATCATCTCCCCCATCCTGCTTCCCATAAAGTAGAATACGTGATAGAAATGTTTAATAGTTATCATTTCGACACTCCATTCACAATGGAAAAGGAAATTGATAAGACCATCAACTTTTGAGATTTACAGATAAAAATTCTTAGCAAATTTTCTATCGAATAATATAGAAAACCTACCTACTCAGAGAATCATTTCCACTCGCACCATCCTATCAGTCAGATATGATCTATTCATTGGTAGACAAAGCAATAAAATAAACAGATATTCAATATCACTTTGACAACCTTCAAACTCACCAATATTCTCAGAGCAAACTATTATCCTTTGATAAACTCGTTGATAGATAAATATATGCGGTATACAATCATTTACTCTATTGTGCTAAACAACCTGTAGTCCAGAACAGTCGTGACGAAATGTCAATAATAATTATTCCTTACTACCATAGTCTTTCACCAGAGTTAAAAACATTTGTCTAGTATCAACTTTCAGGTTATACTCAAAATCAACCACAAGGATGATCCACCGAAGCAGAAGAATCTACTCAGTACACCTCGTAGTTTTGTTCGGGTTGTCGCTTCTGTCCCTATTAAGAACCCTAGAACTTGCTAGGTAGGTGGTAGATCGCGTTCCAGACGGCTATCCTGGACAGGGTCATCACTGCAGCTAGGAGCATTTTATTCCATGACCCTCTACATTTTTTTCTTTCATTTTTATTGAGCCATCTGTTTTTTGACCACATTGCCTATCACATAGTCATTGCAAGGTTTCTTTTCCCATTATTTTCTCTCTTTTACTTCTTTGTTCACTAACTCCCTTCTTTCAATTGTCATCTACGTCTATCCCCAACAATTTCTTCCCTATCTTTAAAACTATTCTCTCCCGCCTCACCTTACCCGGGTGGGGATGTACGTCAAGGGACCCGGATACAAGATATAAAATTCTGGAAGAAATACTCCGAGAAAAATTTCCTGGAATGGTAAAAATGGGACCTTCTCCTCCTTTTCATAAATCACCTTCATTATTTCTAAGAATCAATTCCACAATTACAGAGAATGTCTTACTACCAGTCTTTTCAATTTCTACGAATAACATCAATGAATAATGGCGACTCTGAAATAAAACTAATCGCTCGGTACGATCTTGTCTCCAATCATTACTTTCTTAATTGAACCAGCTCGTACTCACATGCTATGCAGTTAGTCGATCGCTGTGTCGTCTCAAATAAACAAATTCGCGGTTTTACGATACAGAACACGGGAAGACCCAAGTCGAGTCTATAAAAGATAGTCCGTGGAGCATTCTCCGAGTTGTTCCGCAGAATATTGGAAGCATTTTTTCTAGAAGTACTTATAACTACAAACCCTTCTTAGAAACCAATATTTGAAGTAAACTTAGTCAATATTTGTAACTAACATTGCTACAGAACTTTGAAATCAAGTGAACACATTCTTCAAATTTAAACCCATCACCTTTGTAGTAACATTGTGGTTTGAATATCAGTCGGTTTTACTCTTCAGTCATTGAAAAAATGATGAATTACATGACCTATCACACATTGCTTGACAAATTTTGTTCAACCTTAATTTAAATTAGTTTTGAAATTGCAACTTCCAACACTAAGTTGTCCTAGAAAATAGTTTAGGACAGTGTGCGGGTCATTCTGATGAAAAATCCAATTTACATTTAGAAGCAATCATTACTGAATTCCCATTAATTAGAATTAACTGAGTCTCCATTAATTTAAAAGCAAACTATAACTGAATTTGAACCC
This sequence comes from Laupala kohalensis, assembly GCA_002313205.1. Classification (NCBI taxonomy): domain Eukaryota; kingdom Metazoa; phylum Arthropoda; class Insecta; order Orthoptera; family Trigonidiidae; genus Laupala; species Laupala kohalensis. The sequence continues at coordinate 91,620 of NNCF01132959.1, forward strand.
AAAGTTTTAAAATTGACAGAAGTCAATGATTTGTCCTAAATTCGCAATCAGACAAAAAAAATTCTCCCATTAACTCTGTTAATACAACCACAAAATTTGGCAATGTCAAACAAAGTTTTCAACAGAGAAACAACCAGTGGCTGACGGTCATTTTCCCTCTCAAGGCATTAAGTAGATTTGATCTAGTGGGTTACCAACTTTATACCATACGGTTCAATTATACCATTGCTGGCTTTCTAACTAATCGTACAGGAGGGTGACACTTGGTTTTCCCATGTATTTGCACTTCATTTCTTAACAGGTTGGACCATCATCATCAAATGAGTACAGGAAAAGTGATTCTAATGCAGCAGAATATTTCATTCTAAAAAAGACTTGTATTTGACAATGCATCTATGTGCACATTACAACACCATATCTTACAAGACCAGCTTCACTTATACAATATTTACAATAACATAGACTTTTCATGAAGAAAATAATTAAAAACAAATATTTCCTGTACAAAACGACATATGATTGTACACTAATATATTCTCAAATCCTGTATAATAGAAGGAAAGGGAAAACTTTTTACATATACCATGTGAACAGAAACAAACTTGCAAACCTTCCAGAAAAATGTCACCTACAATGAATTAAATTTGATAAGCATGCCATTCAATTTAATTTACCAATCAACAGTAAGAATTTGGAAAACTACCTATGCCAAAATAAATTCAACCCAAACATGACCTACCAGCACCAATATTTCTTCAACAATTAAATTTTAAATGTGAAAAATCAGTTATTTAATGAAATATAAATATATATAAACATTAGAAGCCATTTCACAATTCTTTGAAGAGGCATTTAGACATATGCTATCCTTGAAAGTAGTTTTCTTTTGACCAATAATACTTGGGGAATAGCCTACTTTGTAAGTACCGTTCAAATTTTTTTGAACCAACAGCACTCGGTAGTCAATATTGAAGACAAAGAGAACATTTTTATTGTTGTATGAATTATTTTCAAATCTATAACACCCATTTAACGAACACTGAGTGAAAATCGCTATCTAGGTAGTAAATAAATAAGGAAGGTCCTATATGTTTGAAGCATTTTTCTTGAACACACAAATAAAATGAGGAAAGGCTTCAGTTTGTTCCTGAACACATTGAAGGAGAAAACAAATATTTTAAATGACATGCAAACCATGAACATTAGTAGGATATTTTTGCTGTACAAAATTCACTAGTATACAGAGCATGACATAGTGCAATGAAGTATGGTATTAATAATACAACAGTTCTGTTGATATAACAACTGAATATACACGTATCTGCTTATAAGCAGAAAAAAAAACAACATTGTCATTTTTATGCATTAAGTTTATCGATCATACTGAAATCTATTGTTAATCTGGGCTCGAGAGGTGATTTTAACACAAAATAAAACACCACATAGTAATGACTCATAAAAAATAATGGTAGATATAAACAATGAAAATTATCTGGTAAGCAAGAGGACAAGAAATCAACAAGCATGAGTTTATTATAAGATATAAATAAAAACAATTTCTTGTTACTTTAATAAATACTTTCTCTACACTGTGTTTTACAGTCAAGTTAAAAAGTTAACTGAACACAAATTAAAGCTTAATTTATTTGATCTTTGAATAACTGAAAAAAATAAAATAAAAATAAAAACAGAAAAGAAATAATTGGTTGTATCCTGATGATGGCATTATTAATTTTGACATATTAACAATAAACAACAAAGCCATCCCAAGTCAACAGATTGCACTGACATGTCTTTCCTCTTAATGAGCAAAAAACACAGAAATGTAAAAACCTAACAACACATTTTTTTTTAAGTTTTCATAGACACGCTATCACTGGTTTGAAGACAATTAAACCAATAAAATTATAAAACATGATTATTCTGTATATTTACTGTGCATGTTAAATACTGTTTTACATTACATAAAAACAACAAGTCGACACCAAGTCATCCATTACTACCTGAGGAGAAATAAAACCTTCGAACATTAAATATTAAGGCAAATTTGTCACAATAAAAAAGGTAATAAAATGAAACAATTGACTGTACACCATTCCATCGACCTAAGTCGATACAAGATTCCAGTATGCATCCAATTACTGGTGTTGGATTGACTTCATTATGAAAACAGGAGGAGATTAATAAGAATCAAATTTTGAAGTGATCGGGTGCGAGAACAATTATAATGATAAATTTCTCTTTAACAAGGCTCGGGTAGCAGTCCAATGACAATAGTCAGAATGGCATATTTAACTAACAAGTGTTTTCTCAAATAATGTGTGAAATTTTAATTCTAAACTTTTTACAAGATACCTATCCAGTTTTCTTTTAAAAATCACACCTAGGTTTAGAATTTACAGATTGAGAGCTAGACAACAGTGAAAAATTTAATTCTTCCATTTCATAAATGTCCCATACATATATCATCCTCAAGCGCCATATACTTGTCATGTTCAATGAATCCATTTTAAAATGTCTCATTGAACAAATTACCCTAAAATTGATGCAGTTCTGTGCACTAATCCAGTGAAACAATCTGCCAGAACACACACCAATCATAATTTAAAGAACAAAACTTTATTTGCAAGAATTCTCCCATTAAAATAACAAACAAAACTAATTCTTTTCAAGTTTGTAACAGATTCACTTCCATGTCATAAGTGATAAGTAGAGATCATATTTAAAAAAACAGTTTACAGTATGTTGTCAAATTAAAACAGAGCTAGATAAATTTTCCTTGAAAAGAAAAGAAGAAAAAAGAAAGATAGAAAATTTGTTTACATAGCTTAGTTTAAAAAACATGCATCTGAAAATTAAAAAAAAGTAAATCCCTATTTGAATGGTTTTGGAAGCCCTAATTCACTCAGCAAACCACTAATAATTGATGAAATTAATTTAATATCTAAAACAATTTGGAAAACAATTTTTTTCATAATGATACATGTTTTAAAATTAATGATAAACATAAGGCTTTTATATTCCTTAGTTTGCAGAAAATGTTCACCAAGAATAGGTAAAAGAAAGTTATTAGAGCTACAGTTGATGCAACACCATCTTTGTCAAGCACTCAGAATCTCCAACTTGCTAAATCTACTGAGATATTAGAAAGAAAACAAAGGAAGAATTATTTCTGCTCAAACAATTTAGGACAGATTACCAGCCAAAAGACGAAAAATAATCACAGAAAATCTACAGATGCAGAAATTAAGATATAAACTCTTCTTACTGTACATGAACACGGCAGAAGACAAGCTTTTGAATCAAGGTAATATTCCAATTAACAGTAAAGATTGTTCTAAAAATAGAAGAGAAGAACAGAGCAGAATAATATTTGAGGATGATGCATATTATCACAGAATATTCTTTCAGAAAAAAAAGTGATTTTCACTATTCCAAATCAAACAAATGTGTTGTAACCTCACACTTACAGATCCAGATTCACTCTCATCCATTTTGAACTCTACTGACTATCTAGATGTCATTGGGCTGCAATTTCAAGTGTTTTGAAAATCAAAAAATTAGCATCTATTAATACTCATTATTCTCAGAATTTTTAATTCATTATTTTGTTGAGTCATTAATAAATAATTTGCAATTGAATTTTAACTGAGAGCTGCAGAAGGCAAGCAATATTAAGTCCATAGATCTTTCGTAACTTAAAAGACATGTTCACAGCTTCTGTAAAACTTAATTCAAACCAAAAACACTTATTTTTGTTAAGCATTTTTGCTGCCTTGCGTATGCAAGTCATTTCCTTAGCAAAAGTTGAGTACCAAGGAAGCAACATGAAGGTCTAGTTAGTCTACAGATGGAAATTTCAGTTTGTACACAAAGACGACCAGAGCAACTCCATTCATACACTAAGTTACAGAGCACTGTGAAAGTTTCTCCCAAAACAAAAGACTCGACAACCGAGCAACTAGAGAGTTACTGAACACGGTTTCAACCATTGATGGATGCACAACAGTTAACAGCAAGACTGAACTACCACTGAAAGCAGATTACTCCGATCACATTTCAAAATTTGAATGATATTCAAACCTCTTAACATTAAAACCATTAAACAAATTTCAATGAAAACATAGTTCACAATTGTAACATTACAATTAATTTGCTTTACAAACATGTGTTATATTAAAACTGTCTCATTCCACCAAATGTACTTGAAACAACAATTGATCCTTCACTTTTTTTAAAAAATACATTTTCAACACTGAAAACATGTTACACATTGGGCCGTATTTCTGCTACAGAAATGCACTGATAATCCCAATACTACAAATAATTAAAAAGATCTTAATACTAATTTTATCATGATTTCAGATTATCAATGAACCATTAAATTTATATATAATCAACAGTCCCCCGTCCCTTTTTCCATCTATAAAAATCTTAGTTCTCAATTTGACGATCATTTTGATTCATTACTATGAAGCATGACTTCTTTTGACACCAAACTTATTTTTATATATATAAAAACTGTTAAAAAAAATGAAATCTGCAACACATAATAAAATAGCATAATAATATATTAAAAACTCTTCAGTGACTATTATTCAATCCTTTCAAAGTGTTTTACAATAATACTCATCATCAAAGGACATTTCACCATTATAAAATCATTTTCATTCACGAAACTGTGGGTAAAAGATATTTCAACGAAAAGAGAGATTCCAGAGAAATATTTCTTTTTCAAAAATAAGAGTTCAGAGTTACACAATAATTTCCTTTCTTATTTTCCAGCACAGAATACACTGCTATCATTTTTTCCTTACTTTAGGAGGTTCAGTATTTGTTTTATGCAACAATTAAATATTTTAACATCCAAATGAATTCTGTAACAGGAAAAATGCCAGAAATTTTTCTCGTACCAAGTAAAAGATCTCATACTACGAAGTAATAGTTAAATACAAGAAGTACCAAATACTTGTTGGCTTTCCATCCTCCTGCTTCATAAATATTCTGAATAAGGAAATTGAGACAAAAAATGAACTATATTTCATAGTAAAGTTTTCACATATACCAAATATTGCACCCAATCATAATTCTATACTAATCTGTATTCTGCTTTTAAAAAAAATTCATTATGTTCCTGTAAGCACCGTCACAATTTCTTCAAAATTTATTGCAACATGAGGAAAATTGTGAACCTAACTAACTCTCAAATTTCTCTCATTCGTGTGTCCAAAAGTTCAGTCTTAGCATCTTTCAAACTTCAAACACAGTAGCATAGTGTATTACTGGAACATTAAAATTAAATAGAATATTATAAATATACATGAAACCTTTGCTGGAAATACAATCAGCTCGGGTGCACATGAAATATAGTACTTCATTTCATACATAATTTTTCTCTTAATGGAAAACAATTCATTAATCAGAGCAGGTACACTTTTAATTAGAAAAGAAACAAACAACAGTATCATTTCCAGCAGTCAACTCACAGTACAATCAAAATTATCTCACTTCACACATTTCATCAACACATATAACAACGCCAAAACATACACACATAAAATCTCATAACAACAACCCATACACTCACCTTGCAAACACATCACTGTCACACTAAAACTGATTAAAGGTTTAACATTTTTCTTCAAAAGATATAAGGTCGCAATCTAATAATCACAACCATTTTGTGTGAGATTTTTGTTTCTGAACTCTGATCTAGAATTTCATCTAATGTATACTTTAATCTATTTTATAAATAAAAGCCTTAGTTTTTATTAATGATCTAAGTAAAATTCTTAAATGTCACTAACAAGTCTCGCAAACCATATCTCTTAAATAAAATAGAAACTTACAAATAGATTCTATTTTCCTGTACTTTTTAAACACTTACATTATGTACAAAAATATTAATTCAAGTCTTGAACTGGTAATTGACATTTGTACACTAATCTTCTTTGAACTAATTCTAAATATATACTGTGCAAATTTACAAGACTCTCCTAGGAGTTAAATACCACATCACACATTTCTCTTCAGAATCAACAGGAAATAAAAATAAAGTCAGAAATTTGAACAAAATTAATTTAAAATAGTTGAAGAACACTATTTAACTGAAAAGCTATTTTGTATGTACAACTCCACCAGCACTTTCAGTGAGTTTGGGTGGTGGTTACACTGTTATGTGCATAGGCTACAATCACTTGGTGATGATTAAATTTGATCACTACATTTACATCACATCACTATAAAACATTTTATTTACCACATTCATCATCTAACTTCGCATCCTTTGTTGACAAATAGAGAGTTTTTCAGGTCACTAACTTTACTATCATTACTGAGAACATCACTGGAGTCATTAGAAGAGATAGTAGTAGATAAAGAAGTCGACACTTCTTGATGTTCTTGAGTTTTCATTATATACCCTTCCTGGCATCGAGCTAACTTTAAACGAATAGGACTCACTTTGGACGTCCGCATGTTAGGTGGCACTAAACCATCATTACTACTAGCCTTATTGTCTGTCGACACTGTCCTCGACAAAGGACTCTCGGTATCACCCCCTCCACTACCGACTGACGGTCCTTTATCACTCGATGAAGGGGAAGGACCAACAGTCCGACTGTCTGTGGTTTCCACAGTTTGTGAAAGTGCTGTTGTTCCCTCCCCTCCCGAACTTTTGACACTATCACTTCCTGCACTCACGTTACCACTAACACGCTTGTTAATACGAATCACAATTTTGGGAGCACTAACTTTTTCAGACTTCTCACTGTCGATGAGTTCTACTTCATGCTGAGAATCTGGCTGTCTTTGTTTACGTCTCTTTCCAGAAACCACTTTACTTTTCTTCTCCTCCTCTTCAAAGTCAGCCATTATCCGCCGACGAAATTTCATACTTTCTCTCTTCAGCTCATCAACAGAGGGCATTTGAACATTCATTAGCCTTTTCTTGGGAGGTCGCACACGAAGTTTCTTCTCTTCAGTATTAGAATCAGGATCAGAAGGAGCAACTACATTATTCCCAATCTTTATCTTCAATTTTGGTGCCAAAGGCTCGGATGCAGATGTACTCAGTTTTGGAGGTCGTCCTCGTCTCTTGGCAGGGCCGATACTTCCGTCAGGTACAGATGATATGCTACCAAAACACCCTATATTTCTCCTACGCTCGGGAGTGTCGTCCAAATTTGCCGGCATATCCAAATGCCGAAGTTCTCGAGAACCTGAAGAGGTGAGCGATAACTTTTCTTTACGTCGTTTCTTTTCCATATTTGCATCAACTACTGCTTTGTAATCTTCCCGAGTAGGAATGCTGGTCATTGAAGCGACAGCTTTGGGGATGGTGATCACTGTTCGATTAACAGGAGGAGCAGTAGCCGGTGCTAGAGACTGTCCCGGAGGAGCACTGGCGGGATCATCCATATTCATATCCTGAGTCCAATACTGACGCAAAAGCTCCTTCTTCCGCATTCGACGTAGATTCGATGTCCCCGAGGCGGATGTAGAAGCAGAGGACATGGCAGTGGAAGCAGTAGAAATGGCACTCGATGAAACATCGTGAGGATTTATAGTAGGCAAAGGAGGCTGTTGGGCAAGAGGAGGTACTGATGATGCGGTTGCGTAATTCGCATCCAAAAACGGACCCTTGATTTTTACCTTCAACTGATTTCTTGAATCAGAGAGGGACACTTTATTAGTAACGGGTGTGCTGTAGTCAGAACTCACTTGGTTACTAGCAATTTCATCTACATTCTTTTCTTGTTTATCAGGAACCCCACTCGTGTTAGGCGCTTTGTTGGCTGCTAAAGCAGAGTGGAATTCATGTTCCATTTCTTCATCAAAATCTGTGACATGAGGTTCAGCTGTCTCAGATGAAAAGGTACCCAACAAGCTGTTGTTGTAAGCTGCACGATTGTTATTGGAATTGGGTTCAAAAGAAGTGCTATATGTACGCATGTCTACAGGTCCCGGTAATAGGGGTTGTACAACGTCTTGGAAAGGTTCAGCTGTAGCGTTAGATACAGGAGAGAGAGCCGATTCCACTTCTTCATTGTTGCTAGAGGTTTGAAGACACCTCTGTGGAGTAGGAGGACGCAATTCACGCATGTCTGTATCGCTATATAGAGTACGAATTTTCGAATTTTGTACAGGGTGTGTTGGGCTTGTCAATTTGGGAGCCGACGGAGAATCTTTAGAGAGATATGACATGTCTGCTTTTCTTTCATGAATATCAGTTGACCTCCGTCTTTCTCTCATAGTGCGGAGGTTTTCAACGCTTTCAGTAGGCGAATCATCATCAAATTCCAGATCATACACGGTACCGACCAATTTGCTGTGAATTGTGTTACCACTATGATATTCACCATCTTGATAAAGTTGAGCACCGTGACTTCTACCGCGACCCCGCCCACGTCGAGCGACTCCTCGTTGCTGGTTATATATGGACCGTCCGACAGAAATTTTACCACTATTAGGTCGTCTATTACTTTCTCGTGCTCGACTTTGAGTAGACTTAGTAGATACAACCTCTTGTCTCGGAGACTTTCCAGGCGATTTACCAGGAGATTTGCCCAACTGAGATGTAAATCGTGCAGATGTTCTGGTGGGTTTCACAGGCGACTTTTTGCCAGCAGAGCCACCATTGGAAGAAGACTTCACCGCGGGAGTATCAAGAACACTCATTGGAGTCGGGACAGATGTAGGAGATGAGGGTAAGGGAGTGACTGAAGGAGTGGGGTGTTGAGAAGAGAGAGTATTCATAGTAGGGCTAGAAATAGCAGTTGTAATAGAAGTGGTAGGAGTAGAAGCAGAAGTAACACCTGTTGTAGTCAGAGAGGAAATAGGAGATGTAACGGTAGGGGTAGCAGCAGTTGTAGTTGTTGTAGTAGTAGTAGAGGTGGTGGTGGTAGCAGCAGCAATAGGGGAAGTAACAGCAACAGAGTTAATTGTTGAAGAAGTAAGGGAAGTAGTCATAGCAACAGCTGCAGGTGTAGCAACAGTAGCATTAGCAGCAGAGCTAAGAGGAGTCAAAGTCTTAGCACTTGTAGTCGTAGTGGTAGTAGCAATAATAGACGCACCGCACGTCAAATTAGTAACAGTAGTACTAATTGTAGAAATGGCACTAGTACTAGCAGTAGAAGAAGAAGTTACACTAGTAGTGGCTGTAGTAGTAGCACTACAGACAGTGAGAAGAGGCGGAGAGGAAGATGATGAAGTCGAAGAAGATAGAGGATGAGGAGGAGGAGGAGTTAAAGGCAGAAGAGGAGGAGGAACCGACAGAGACAGAGAATGTTCAGGCCTCTGGACAGGGTGCAGGAGAGGGGGTGGGGCTTGATGAGGCGGGGGAGAGGGAGGAGGATGGGGAGGAGACAGTACAGAGGACAGATGTGGGTGATGTTGCTTCTTCCCCTCATCCTGACTTTTTTCTAGTTCTTTCTTCAGTTGAGCTTCAGACAATTTCTGGGAGGAGTGTAACCGAGACGTCATGCTTCTCGGGGAAAGACTTACAGGTATTTGCTGCACAGCTTCCAAGGAATTGAAATTCACAGCCACCGCAGATGTATCAGAGTGAACAGCTGGTGATGGAGGTGTGGGAACAATACTAGAAGCGGGAACTGGAGGTGAAACCATAGCAGCCGTGAGAGCCATATTGTGTGATGATGTAGTGAATGTAGCGACACATGGTGGAGGCAGAGGCTCCTCGGGAGGTTTATGAACTGGAGGAAGTACTGCGTGTGAAGCAGAAAATGAGGACCCGTACGGGGAAGAAAACAATGGAGGTCCGGGAGAAGGAAATGCTAACTGACCGCACGAAGGATATAAAGGGACTGGCCCAACAAATGGAGTGGCTTCGGAGTATGGATGATACGGTGGAGCATCAGTAAGAGCACAAGGAGGAAAAGTTGAAATAGCGGGATGCAACCCTGGGTACGATGAAATATCCACACCAGGTGTGTGAGGAGGTATGTGTAAATCCTCATGCTTTTGAGAATCCATTTCTTCCCGATGAGATGAAGATGAAGATGATGATGCGGCAGAGGATGATGATGAACGGCGAACTGGAAGTAGCTCACTCTCAGCCCATTTTGATCTTCCACGATGTTCAGCATATGGTGAAGGTGCTGAAGTACAATCAATTGGAGGAGGAACAAGGGATTCATACTGGTGGGACAAAACTGAATGATGATGTTGAGTCATGAATTCTAGACTAGGTGGAACCCACCGCTCATCCGCTTGAGCACTATTACATCTATCAAGTTTTTCTCTGCCTGGTATAGACACTTTCGGAATGTCAAGCTGAGCTCCACAAGGATACTCGTAAGCTCCACTTCCATCACTAACATAGGGTGGAGCTTCACATTTCTCTCTACTCCGTTCTTCATGCTCCTCTTTAGCAGCTTGATGTGTAGGACCATCTTCAGAAACAGATAAGCATGAAACTTCATTTTCTTGGACACATTCAACATTGGGATGTCCTTCTACTTTTGTATCTGGCAATGTTTCCTCGACAACATTTTCTTTCTCTTCACAAGGGACTTCTTCCACAGTCGAGTGAAGATCGATTGGCTGTCTCGGTTTTTCCTCCTGCCCTTCATCTGACTGAGAAGCACTATCGTTCTGAGAAGAAACTGCTGATACATTCTCCGAGTTGTCAGGCTGTGTAGTACTTGTGGTGGATTTCTTCGCATACTCCTGTCTCAATTTTTCAACTAAATTTAATGTTTCACGAGCACTATCTTCTTTTGTGTCTTCCTTGAACAGAAATTCACTACTAAAGGAAAACGAAAGAGGTGCTCGTAACATTTCATCCGCAGAGTCTCTTGGAATGCCAAATCCATCATCATGAACTGATTCATCAACAGCAAGAATATCATTCTCAAAATCAAATAACTCTGCCACACCCGCATCTTTAGATTGTTGTTGGGGAGAAAATATAGAGCGATGGTGATGTACAGATGGATTGGCAGCACTTGATCTGATAGGAACTCGACTAACTTCTCCAGATTCCAACTCCACAGGTTCATTACCACTTTTATGAGAAGTCTTCTCAATGTGAGATGTATTTGACACACGAATACTAGCAGAAACATTTTTATTTGAAGTTGTAGGAACTTGGTGAGCTGTCTCAGCACTTACACTGTCACTGATGGTTGCTTCCCTCTGTTCAACATGTTCTGGAGAATTGTCTGCACCAGAAGCTCCGCTACTACGAGCTACCTTGCCCGCACTGTTGGTGAATGACTTAGAATCAGTTTTCTGAACATCACTTTCCACTGTAGTACTCGCAGCAGAGATCCTCCCGTCACTTTTTGTCTTTTCGGATTTGTCACCCCATTCACTTGCAGTTTTCTTACTACGAGGAATCACCTTCACTTTCTTTTTATTTTTATCTTCTAGGACATCAATATTTTTAGGCTCTGTGTTACACTGCTCTTTCTCAACATTTTTCTTCAAATTTATTCTACTCTCAGATGGGTTCTTCTCCACTTTGGAATCTAATTTCTTCTGAGATTCTTTATCATATTTGTTACTGTTCATCTGTTTGCCTACTTTTTGAATAACAGAATATTTTTCATCTTTTTTGAAATGTTTATCGGTGTTTGTAATCACAGAATTGTACTTCAATACTTTATTAAATGTACCTTGTGAACTAGTAACATTAGAAGTTTTAGTATCTGTTTTCTTAGCAGGTTCAGTAGACTCATGAACTTCATTCACCAAGTGCTGTGAGGCCTGAACACTATCAAATTCTATTTTACTTGAGGTTTCTTTGTGTATGCTTTTAGCAGTATCAACAGAATTAGATTTTTCCTTATTGCTGGATCCAGAATTACTTGATTTCCGAGACTCATTTTCACTGTTACTTAAATCCCGTTTATCCTCCTTGGCATGCGATTTCTCCGATTCTTTGGAACCAAGTTTCTCCACCTGCCTATGGTGGACATTATTTTTATCAATCTCTTCCAAGACTGTCTTACTGGTTTGTGCAGTGTTTACTTTCTCAGCAGACCTCTCTTTGTTCTCAAACAATTTGGCCAAACATCCTTTGCTGCTAGCTTTCCCTCCTATCTCTCTTTCAATTCTTTCCGCCTTCCTTTGTGAAATTTCTTTCTCAAGCTTAGAAACTCCAGGTGAACTGCTACGTTTCACAACATTCTGATCGGCTGAAGTAGCAGTAACGGAATGCTTACTAGATTTCCTATCATCATTTTCATCTGCTTTTTTGTCTTCAAGAACATCTACAGATTCAGTTACTTTTTTATCAGTTTTCTTGGGCGTAGTTGAAATGAAGTCACTGGATTTGCTTTTCTCTTTCCAGATTTTGTCATCTCGCTTTTCACTGAGCTCTGCCGAACTTGAGCTTGGCAAACTGAATTTTTCGCTTGATTTTCTCTTCCTTCCTTCAACTTTTGACTGTTCTGCATTTTCAGTTTTTCCAGCTCCCTTTTCTGGATCTGGTTCTCTGTTTCCAAGCCAGTTCGGCAGCTCCTCAGCTCGCGGAGAACTCGATCTGTTGTTACTGTTTCCTTGGGAGGTAAACTCTTTCTGAGAGCTTTCTGTACGGGGAACATCTCTGTCTTTGCTGCTATGGAGATTTCCTGATCGGGTCTCAGGGTTTCTGACCCAATTACCATCATCTGATCCAACAGTCTTGTTACTGCCAGATTTTCTTCCCCTGGTAACTTTGTCTTTGACTTTGGACTGTTTCTCTCCCTCAAGAACTGGCGGCTGAAACTCATGTTCAGGCCGCCTGTCGGAAGTTTTAAGCTTCTTATCAGGCGCCTTCTTGAATTTCTTACCAGCCAGTTTTGAGTTGGGACTCTTTCTCTCGACATTTTCAGAGTGTTTTGAGTGTGTGGAATCTGATGTTTTGGTGCTACCATCTTCTGCTTTGATCTTAGCAACTGTTTCATGGTTGCTGCTTTGATGTGTTGCACTGGTCTTCTTTCTTGTCTCTCTGTTTTCATCAGATTCTGAATCGCTCTCGGATGAACTGCCTGAGGACTGATCACCCTTGTCAAGAAAGGGCCAGCCTGAAGCAGTTTTAGAGGTTCTCTTGTCAATAAATCTGGTCTTCTTTCCTTTAGTGTCCTTTCCTTCTGAATCACCTTTAACAGGTGAAGTACTCTCAGAGATTCTTTTCTCACTTCCTGAAGTTCTTGACTCCTTCTTCATTATTGAAAGATTGGATTTTTCTTTGACATCCTCGCTATCTGAACATGACGTATCTGAAGAGGAACTTGACGAAGATGAAGAGGATGAGGCGACAATGTTCCTCGACTTCCCACGAAGATCGGAAGTTTTCGATAATTTCTGTTTTTCACGGTCATTATCTCTTCTGGGTCGACTCGTCTCCAGCTCTTTCTTACATTTAGCTGGAGAATCTCCAGGTTCCTTCTTGACTTTACCTCCCTCTTGTTCAGGTGGTTCTTGTCCAGTTTTACCACCACTACTTACTCCTCCATTACCAGAACCATTCCCACCACCTGCAACATTACCCCCACCACTCTTCAAATGAGCAGCTGCCTTCTTTGCAGCCTGTCTCTGAGGTACATAAGCTAGGATTTCTTGAGCATCACTACTGTCTTTTTCAAAATCATACACATCACTAGATTTGCCATCCTTGGATACTTTCCCATCTTTACCGTCTTTCGTTCTAACTTTTGATTTCTGTTTAACTTTGACATCTTCAGCTACTGGGGAAGTTTTAACACTCTCTTGTTCACTAGCACTGGCCTCTTTAGGCTTATTCTGAGAGCCTCGCATACTTTCAGTCGCTTTCTTAGCAGCTTGCCTTTGGGGAACAATGAGCTCTGTTGTATCCAACTCCTTCTTCTTTGAATACTTTGTATTCTTCTCTTTGGTGGATTCATCGGCATCATTCATTTTATCCTTGATTTTCTTTGAGCTTCTAGTGTGTTTAGAATTCTTTTGGACCCTCTTATCCACTGCTTGTAGACCTGCAGAAAATTCTTTGACAGCTGCCTTTGTCCGTAAAACATGCTGCTGCGAATCACTCGGGTTGGAGGATTTATCTTCATTTCTATCGCCCCCACCTTCCTTGAGAGAAATATCAGATTCACTGTCTGAATAAATGGCACTGACTGAATGCTGACTATTTTTGGTACTGGTGATAGGCAAAAGTTCTTCACTATCGTCACTGCCAGACACTTTATCACCCAATTCTCGCTCCATTTGACGCAATGTTCGACTGGATGAGGTTTGCCATGTATTTCTACTAGGTACATCTTCATCTTCAGTAGAAGAGTCAACATTTAATCTATACAAAGAGTTTTTCTTATTGCCCTTCTTTTGAGAAATTTTTGATACCTCTGACATAATACTTTTTCTAGGTGAATGGCCTTTCCTAACAGCACTTACAACTTTCTCATCATCTTCAGTACTAGATGCAGCACTATCACGATTATTAGGTCTTTTAACAACACATTTACTGCTCGAAGCATCAGCATTAATGCGTCTATTGCTTCCTGCCCCGGTGTCTGTTTCACTATCACTTGACATACTATATAGGCTACTACGCCTTCTTGCACCATTGAAATACAATCTTTTGTAAGGGTTTTCTATAGACTGCTTCTCTGAGGAGCACTTCACTAGTCCATTTAAATCTATTTTGTTCTTTTCCTCCCCAGGTGCATGGGTAGGCGATGATACACCGGCAATTCGAGCTAAAACAACTTCAAAATCTTCAGTGGAATCTTCAGCACTGGGTTGAGAATATAATTTATCATAAATTGATGGGCCATGGTTTGCTTCTATTACTGCAGCAACTTCCTTGTTTTTCAGGTTGCAGTTGACGTCATTTAATACTGCCACTTGCTTGTGAAATGTTTGTTCACGCATACGGAAGAAAGAACGAGATAACTTCTCTCTTCTACTGACCATGTAGCATAAATTTCTCACCTGCAAAATGAAGAATTAAATTAATATGTAACATAGTAATGTTATTTCAGAAATAATTTCAACTTTCATTTCCATAAGGACATCATTTTAGGATGGTTTGCAAAAATAAACACAAAAAACAAAAAAGATTTGAACACTGGGTTGAAGTAAATGAATATCAAAAAGGTGTGCACATAAATCAATCAAGCTTTGAAATTTTTCTCTACATAAGATTTTTTTTTCTTTGCTAGACTTCCATCACACGACTCAAAAACCAGAATGGCCACTATTCATAACACATTCCACACAGAGAAGCCATCATGACCAATAGGAATAAATAAATAGAGTGAAGCTGTACATGAAAAACATAATATAATTTGTTATAAACCATTTTCTTCCCTCAAAATAAGTGTAGTAAAACCGTATCATAACAAGGCCTTGTCCATTTGACTAAAGAAGTACTACCATGAGTATATATTATAGAATGAGTATTAATAAATTTGTTGGAGGATTCATTCAACAATGAGTATGATGAATTGCTGAATGTTTATTTGAAGATGAAGGATGGAGGAACGAAAACAAAACAGATTCCTTTGGGAAAATGTGTTCCTCATGTATTTTAACAAGAATTCTGAATGTTCATACACAATGAACTAATATATTTAAAAAATATGAATATGTAATCTTTAACAAGTGAGCAGATTCACCAGTGGCAAATTTCCACCCCAGCTTTCCAGGAATTTTGCAGCAGAACTTTCATTATATACCAACACTATCAGTTGAATTTCCTCAGACAGACATTCCTTTAATGCCCTAGGTGTACATTAGTCAATCGGCATTTCAAACAGCAGTACGCTATTTGAAAATTGTCAGCATAAAGAGCAACTTGCTAACACACAAGCTATTATGTAGAGCAGAGGTGACTAGCAATTTGCCTTTCGACTAATGCTACAGGTAACCGCAGGCAGCATAGAACAAGGAGGAAAATATAGACTACAATGCCACCCCTTGGGTATAAAGCTGGAGTTCAAACTTAGGTACAGTTACCTATTTAACTGAGCAAATGAGTCGAACATGCTTTATTAACTCTGATTAGGAAGAACAGTTAGTAAAGGGTAACATTATTCTGTACTAATAATTCTGGGTGTCATTAGGATGCTTATTTCTTACTCTAGCATTCAGCTTTTGTCTGAAAATTTCAGAAAACTATTTGCTTACTATTCACATTTAGCCGAGCATCTGATTGCACATCTTTAATTGACTGTTTCACATGAATGGTTTAATATATGGAAGATTTCGATACAAAGGTTGAAGGAAATTAAAAAAACTATTCACAATGTCTCTTCCGCTACAATATCCTCGATTACCAAAAATCAAAATCTTTAATTATTGAAATGTATATTCAATTCAATGTATTCCGTTACTATATAACCAATTACAACAACTTTGATAAATGGTTCACAAGATGAACTTACTTCAGATACTTTTCCACTTCTGATATAATGATAGAATGATCAACAGCAGTTCGAAAGTACCTATTTTCAAAACACTGGGGAAAAGACAGGTTTTGTACAAGCAAGCAAGCAATGGACCGAGTTTTCTGAGTGAACAATCGTATGAAGAGAGAATCAGAAGGAGGTTAGTCATTTCTAAATGTAGCCAAATTTAAAGAGCTGACAGCAGAAGCATACAACTGCGCTGTGAGTACAGTATAAGGAATTAGTCAACAATGCAATAATCTCTCTGTCCTCGATTGCGTGGCCACATGCCGCTAACAGTGACGACGACAATAATGGCAAATTGTTTTTCTCATTAAGAAGTCGTCTTCCGATCTTAGTATGTAAGCAAGGTCAGTATACGTACTAATATTTGAGGAATTCTTTAGGTCATTGGCCGTGAAAGAAAGGAAACTAAAGGCAGAGAGGAACAACAAGCGAAGTGGGGTCTGGAAAGAGACAGGAGAGGCAATAATAGACTGATTTACAGATTAATAGGAACAGATTTACCAGGATGTTATGGAAGTAGAAGAAAGTGTTAGTGAAAAAGAACCACTGGGGAGAAAAGGAGAAAGATGCTAAAGAGAAATAAGGGTCTGTGTTAGGGCAATATAACAAAAGAAATTGTAAAAAATATGTAAGGGGAATTTAAGAAGGAAATAAGAGCATTGTAATGCATGCTACTTGTATGGATACTTCCCTTAAGCATGGAAAGTGGGAATATTGACATTATTTTTAAAGGGATCAAAAAGAGATAGTAGTTCTAGCATATATTATAGGCCAACAAAGTTACTCCCAGTTTTAGGAAAGATTCTGGGCAATATAATTGGGGATGCAATGGTGCAGGCTATGAAAGATGGAAACTTCAATAAGTGGAAATATGGTTTCGTAAAGGGGAAAGGAACTGAGGGTGCGGTGACAGAGATAGTGAAAACTGGTAAAGGAAAGAAAAACAAAATATAAGATATTGATACCCACACACTATGCGAGGACTTTCAATAGCGTGGATTGCAGAGTGTTATATAAATGCCTGTGGAAGTTAAGTAAAAGACAAAGTGAAATGCCTCATATTGTCATATTTTGACGAAAGATATGTCAAACTGAAACTAGTTAGGGAGAGGTACATACGTATTATGGATCAAGGTTGCCCCCAGGGAGGCATAACCAGGCCAATGTACTGGAATGTGGTATTGAATGAGATTTTTAAAAAAAAGGACAAAGAAAGGAAAATCGACAGCATATGCTGACAATGTGCTTAGGAGGGAAGAAGAGCACAAAAGTATATCACAGTTGAAAAAAATTGTGGAAAAGAGCAGTGCATGAAAGTTAATGTTGTCAAAGTCAAAGACAGTGCGAATGATAGTGGGAATAGGGATGCCACAAAACAAAAGAGATCCAATAATAAGGGATGGTAAATGTGAATAACAAGAAGAATAAAGTATTCAGGAGTAGTTTTGAATAAGAAATTGAATTTTCAGGAACATTTGGACTACTTACTCATAAAAGTAAAGAAAGCAACCCAACACCTTTCCTCCCCAAATCCCTCTCGCAAGTCAACTAGTTAAGTGAAAGAGCAGGCTTTATGGCCTGAACCTCCTTTTGCCAAAAGACAAAATAAATAAATAAATTATAAATTTGTGAGAGTTGGTATCAATAAATAAATGATAGGAAAAAGGGATTTGAGGTTACTATACAATGTGATCCTCCTCCCAATAACATGTTATTGCGCAAGTGTAATAGAGCTGCAAATTAGTAGAGAATTGTCACTTCAAAAGAAATTAAACAGCCTACAATGTCATTCTATTTTGTATCGGAGTGTGTACTATTGTAGCGTATCAACAAAGGTGTTACAGGTCATTATGGCACAATGTCTATCGAGAAATTGGCCCTATGATACAAAATAAGAACTGGCCAACCAGAAAACATTGATGGGACAGAGTTAAATAAAACAGAAGAAATGGAAAAAAGAATTAACTAATAAATTGATAGTTTGCTGGCAAATACAATGGGATGTAGCGGTGGAAGGCGGAGATTTATATCGCTTCATTACGAATGTGAGAAGAATTTATTTATTTATTTATTTATTTGAAAAAAGTAAAAAATGTGGGTCAGACCAATTCTGGTCATGTCAGAATTACTCACTGAAATTTAAATAAGTACTAGTACAGAATTAAGATTGAGGATGAGCCAACATGAGAGTGTGGAGATTACGGCGAGATGGTGCAAAATGTGATATTCAAATCTGAAATAAATGATGAGGAAAGAAGATACAAGTTAGTTTATGCAAGTACATACAGTACAATACAATGAGTTGCAATGACATCTTATTTGCTTGTTTATTCACTATAACCTTATGACATTGTAGGTTTTCTGGACCAAAAATCAATTTTTCATGGTAACCTCAGATTAACCGGACAAACTGGTAACCAGTCTGGGTCTCGGTCCCACGTAAGAGTGTTTCTACTGTACATATAACATATTTATAAGCTAATTTCTTTTACCTCATCAGTTACAAATGATATAACAGTATAGAACTTCAAAAAAATTAACAAATACACTCGGCATTGCTCAAATACATTACAAGATTATAATCTCTGCCTTCCTCTCTCATTAGAAATAGCTTGTTCTCCCCCTCAGAATAAAACCAATAAACAAAAAGTTAGCACTTAACAGTACACCTTATACTCACATCACTTCATTCTGGAGGGAAGAACTGAAGGGCTAGAATACATCAAGAGTTCACAAAGCAAAGAGAAAAAGTTCTAGTATAGGAAAGAATAGTTATGCATGATTTATGTGATGTGGTTACTTAGTCACCATAAAGTGGCTAAGTAAAAACGGGTCCCAGCCTTGTATTAGGTTTTGAGTTTGAGGTTTTCAGAGTTTGTCTGCCTATCTGCCACACCTGCTCGTCAAGAATTCTGTTTAAGGAGTGAAGGATTATTTTCACTCGTGCTTTCATGGAGGAAGGGCATTAGGGTCATACACATTCAACACAATAGCAATTGAAGTAGTTAATTTCACTGTTTGGCATTTTAATTCAAACTTATTTGCTGTTTTCTTCTAAAATATTACATAAAGAATGAGAAGTTTAATATTTTCTTACCATCTTTGCAATTGAAATTAACTTAAAATAAAGTTTTGTTTACAGGTTCACATTGAATTATCTTTATTTTTCCAAAATGAATAATCTAACCTAGTGAAAACGACAACCCACTCGCATCATGTTTCAACACACATCAGTCTCACAACTTACATACGGGACTCAAGTTCATGTTAACGTGAGTGAGTCTGCAGACTTCAGCAGAAACACACACCTCAACAATGAGTTCCTTTTCTGATATTTTTAATTTTTGTTCAAACAAAGATTCAACTGAGCATCTCGGTAGTGATCTTGTCAGAGCAGTAGTAATATTTGAACAAAATTCATGATTCCCTTTGAAACATTGATTGAATACCTTAAAGGTCATTTGAACAAGGTTTGCATGATACTTTGTAAGCAATGGGGTGCAGATCAGGACATATACATGGGAAAGATGGGTCTAGCTGCACAATCTCAGAATGGCACAACAGCAGGCTAGGTACATGATAAATGGAAGCTAAAGTGTACTAAGTACCTCAATGAAGAGTGGAAATTGGGGGAACAATTAACAAAGATGTTTTTGCAAAAATAACACATCAAATAACTTGTACTCAGTTAGCGCCAAAATTACCCAAAGCAACTAATAACATGGCAATATGTTTAAATCGGCAATTTGAGTAAATAAAGATATCTGAATAAATTACAAATCTGGTTAATAGAATCTGATCTAAACTTGAACGGAATCTCGAATTAAGTTGAAAATAAAAGTAAACTCAGATCAATTTGAATATCCCATCATGCAACAATGAAAAATACATGAATAGCAAATTTTAGATGACAAACAAAGCGAACTGTAATATGACATGTCACCATGCCAACTAGGTGATTCACACAACTGCAAATCAGTCATGATGATGGTAACACATGATACATTCCAGCATGGTATATAATTAACAATATTAAGGTGTTAAGGTCTAAACCATGATTAGTTTAAGAGTATGGATTTTGCTAAACTGTTTTTATACAAAAATTAATAAACTATATTAGGGAAGTTTACATAGCACAATTCCTGCTTGTAAACAAGTTTCACCAAGATTATATTACTTAAATGAAATATAGAAGTTTACTTCCATAGTGGGTCTGGTATTATAAATTTTGACTACAAGAGGTCCACCATTAGAACTGTTGAGAAACCCTGGGGTAAACAACACTGGGAAAACTTAAGAGCCAGGACAAAATGAAATATCCAAGGCTCTACCCAGAAAGACTTCACAGATGCACAATGTCAAAGAATGACTGACAAATCTGTCAATTTTCTGCGGAGCTACTATGAATAAACTTCCTGTAAGAACTATTTTAGAGCTTCAAGTATTGTGAAACTTTACCTGCAGTCTCTAATGAATAATTTACCTCTCACAAGAAAACTCATCGCAATGAAGTTTAAAAGAGAAATGAAGGATTAACATAAAAGACAAGGAATGAAACCTTACCCTTTCCAAATCCTGCCGCAGTTGAACAAACATTTTCATTTTTTCAAGGTCAGCTTGTTCTTGCTGTCTGGACAATATATCCACATCTTCATGTTTCGGTGGCAGAAGAGGTCTATTAAATCCAGCCTTGAAGTAAAAAATACAAATTAAATTTATGCTCAGTTGGTAAGTCAATCGTGGAACAAGAGAGTATATTATAACAAATCAACCAAAATTTGTTTCTGACCTAGATATGAATCTTGTTTCTATTTAAGGTATTATAATTGCATTGACTGAAATCAAGTTGCCAACTATTCACAAAACTTGGAAATGTTCACCAAAGTAGTTCTTATTAATAAATAATTCATTCTTCTAACATTTGACGAGGTCGATAATTTTGTGATTTTAAAACTTGTTAAAAAATTCAAATTGTCATTTGACTATTTTCTTAGACAAGGGTCACAATGTCCTAAGTCGTGTGAGTCAGTTCTTGCTGTCATTTCCATTAGAACAGGATTTTCCAGTTGTTAGTGAGTTATCCTTGTAGATTTCCCGTAAGGAAAATCTTAACATCATTGCATTCCTATTTCCATTTGCTGTGTTTTAGTAGGGTTTTTTTCCGCTATGTTAAGCCAGTACTTTTGCCAGAATATCAAAGAAACTAAACCGGTGAAAATTTCTCCATATAAACCCATAGTCTAATAATTCTAAAGTCTAATAATTCAAAATTTTGCACCATAAGTGTATGAAAATTCATCTCCACTGGATAGAGAACGGTTCAAATTATCATTTAAAACTTGTGTGTGTGTGTGTGTGTGAGTGTGTGTGGATTCTTCACTCTAGTCGCTCTAAAGGAAATAATACCATAAAAGAGAGTCTTCATTTAAACAGTGTTTACTGCGCCTATGTTTGTGTTTGTAACTATACATAAATGAAACCAAGAATAATATAATATTGATATAGCTACCTTAAGGGGAAATGTTTGAACCAAATTTTAAAAAATAATAATAAATTTGAAATGTGTATTTAAAAAAACACAAAATACATCTTAATCATCTGTAGATGGTCATAAGTAGTTATTTATTTATTTATTTATTTATGAAATATATTTCACTCATTGTCTAAGCATATTGAAAATATTCTTATTGATAAAATAAAGAAAAACACACACCACAAAGAATACATTATCGTATTTGTCCGAATATAGTCCTCCCATTCTAAATTCCATGTGAAACGGTTGGTTCTGGTAAGTACAATCATAAGGGTTTCAATATTAAAAGCTAACTGGTGCAGTTCAATTTCTCCTCCTGACATTGCCAGATCCTCACGGACTTCAGCTCTACTTCGAATTCTCGTGTTGTTGCTTTATTTCCACAAGTGTGGGCGTAATTTAGAACACGCAGTCAGAAATTTGTGTCGAATCTTCTTCAATCACCCAAGTATTGTTGCGACAAAGAAGGTTCCAGTCTCTTGACTGAATTGTGAGTCACGGGCTGCACTGAATGGCAACAGCAATCAGTCATTCCTAAATAACGTGAACTTCGAACAGCAAATCCTGCCGCCAATGATTACTCATTTTGTTTTCACCCACGAAACCTTGAATGAGGAGCTTTTCCATACTAAACTTCAAATATAGTCCCCCACCACATTTTTGGACAATTTTTTCCAGAAAAAAAATGTGGGGGAGACTATATTTTGACAAATGCGGTAATAGTTACAAAAAATTACACAACTTGGAACAGCTTTTTGGACAAATCAGTAATTAAACCCTGATTAACGACTCAAGGGTAAACCTTGAGTCAAAGGAACATTAGAACAGATGCAGAATAAGTAG
>NNCF01132961.1:0-31267 GCA_002313205.1 Laupala kohalensis
GAACTTGGTCCTAAGATTATTTTCTTGATTCCTACATAACTTGTGGATATTTAACAACCCACGTCCACCCTCCTTACGGGGCAAGTACAGCCTAATAGTAGAAGAGTTTGGGTGCAAGTATCTGAACTTATTCAGCAATCTCGTAATCAAGCAATCTAAGACATTCAGATCCGTATCTGACCATTTTATTATGTCAAAGGAGTACGACAGGACAGGAATGGCCCAGGTATTGATGGTTGTGATGATATTTGCCCCAGATAATTTAGTATTGAGTGCCTTAGTTAGACGCCTCTTGTACTTTTTCGTAAATTCATTCTTGAGATTAGCATGATCAATTTCGCTATTCTGTGGTATTCCTAGGTACTGATATAGAGCTTTTGGTTTTAGTTCCTCTATTCCTTCAATAGGTTCACCAGTTAGTTCCATTTTGCCCCTTTGTAAACTCACAGTGGTACACTTATCAAGACCAAAACTCATTCCTATGTCTTCGCTGAAGGTTTTCATAATACCCATTAATGAGCGGAGTTTTTAATGGGACTCGGCCAACAGTTTCAGATCGTCCTTGAAGAGTAAGAGATTCAATCATGCTTATTTTTTCCCGAATTGATTTTTTATCCAATATTACTTTCTTTAAGTAATGTAGAAAGGGGGTTTAAAGCCAAAATTAACAATATTGGAGAGAAAGAGTCACCTTGGAAAATACCATGATTGATGTTTATGTAGCTAATGTCAACATGGTCTGCTTGAAGAGTTGTCCTCCATGTTGCCATCATTACTCGTAACATTCCTGATTCCCGGGCAGATCTTGTAGATTTCTAGAACCTTGGTCAACCAATAATGTGGCACATAATGAAATGCCTTAGAATAGACCATGTAGCATGTGTGTAAGTTTCTCTTTCTACTTTGTACCTGCTTCAAGACAACGGCGTCTATTGTTAATTGATTTTGCACCCCATAGCTCCTCTGATGCAACCCTTTTGTTCTGCAGCTATCAATGCATTAACTTCACAATGATGGTAGACTTTATAGTTTATCATAGCAGTGAATACCTTGTAAAATACAGACAAACATGTGATGGGTCTGTAGTTCTCGGGCTGAGAGGAGTCTCCTTTCTTTTACAGGAGGTAGTTTCTCCCTTCTGTAAGATGTAGAGGGACCTAGTTTGGATCATACAGGGCGTCGGTGAAAGCGTAAGCTAGAGGCTCGTGCACAGCTTTAAACGATTTAAGCCAAAAGTTGTGAATCCTGTCGGGGCCGGGGGCTTTCCAGTTGCTAGTTTTCTTCACTACTTTCAGTACATCTTCTGTGCTGAAAGTATTAACAGTCATAGCTGGTAAGTCTGAGAGCTGAGTTTCCAACTGTTCTATCCAATCTGCGGAACAGACTTCTCCACTGAGACCTGTCCGGCTTGGGAAACCCTGCCAGTAGCTATGCTACCACCGGTATAGGTCTCAACTTCATTGAAACACGCAAATCCTCGCCACCCGCACGGACAGTGCTTCGATAAGGTGGTGTCCCCTGTGAAGGTTTGTGTCATCATCATCATCATCATCATCATTATTATTATTCACTAATCTCGAATTTTAATAGTTACAACTAATTAATATTTTCGGAAGATAAAAAAAGATAAGTGTGTAATTGTTAAACGATTGTTCTTTTATGACATAAAATAAAATTTGTTAATATTCTGTAGATATTATAACAAATAGACTATATATATATATATATATATATATATATATATATATATATATATATATATATATATATATATATATCACTTGACTTATGTCAAGAATATTCCATATAATACATATAACTTCATTTTCGTGTGGCACTGAACATATGTTTCACTTATTCACAAAATGTGTTATTTATTACTAATATTTCCACTAAACGCTCAANTTTATTGTTCTCCTCATGGTCTTATACAGTTTATAACTGTTTTTTACTATAAATTATTTATTTATGAATTTTCAATGAAACTCAAAAAGCAGTGACTTCAACTTATTATAGTTCAACATCTTAATCAAATTATGCAACATCTTAATCAAATTTATAGATCGACTGCATTGCAAGAGTTTGTTCTAGAAGCGGATCATCATTCTTGAATGTGAAGAAAAAAAATCACACGACACCATCATTGATAATAAGTCACGTGAAAGAACATCATTTGACAAAGTAGGGAGACAATAGAGATCTACATTTTCAGGAAGCAAGGAGTAGTAGTAGTGATGATAGCTCTGCATTTTTTTCTGTAGCACACACAATGTGAACTTTGCTCATTCAGATTCACATCAATTGATAGAATATATGCTCAAAAAATAAACGTTTAACAGTAATGCTGAAAAATATATGAATCAAAGAGTTTGGGTAAATTTGAAAGGTTTGTAAATTAACATTTTCCACACAATTTTTCTTTTAAATAATCTTCAACCTAGGTTAAAATGATTAAATAACTTACCTTTCATGACTTATTAAAAAGTACTTGAATAGATGTTTTTTCCTCCAATCACATTAATGAAATTATCTGAGATATGTGGAAATCTGTTTTATTTTGGGTTAATCGAATTGCTGTAGTTCTTGGTTTCCTCTGTAGAGGAAAAAGGTATTTGTCATCACAAGGTCATGCTATATTATCTACTTTGTGAATACAAACTATACATTACTATTATTATTATTATTGTACATTTAATGTTTTTAATGTTATTATTGTAATTTAAAGATATTCACACAATACACAGATTTTCTTGTCCAGAATTCTTGAAGATTTAATTATTTGGAAAAAATTCTAGAAATATGAAATGGAATGTCATCTAATATTGTATTCTATTCTCAAGTAACTATATATTACAATTTTCCTGTTAGCAAATAGTACATGACAGAAAATGGTAAGATATGTTTTGCATGGGAAACGCTTCCATTAGTACAGTAAAAGTTAAAAATTCACAAAATGACTCTTAAAACGTATTTATTTTCTAACTCCAGTGTCAACATAATAAGTTGTAATGATAATATATAACAGGTACATACATACTTTAAAAAGGTGTCTCAATACATACAAAGTATATACATGGCAGAAAATATATTCTACAAAGAAAACATTCAACAAGAAAATATATTCTTGAATTTGAGGAAGTACAAAAGAATAGAAAACCTCTTCACTTGTAACAGATCCGTTTTATTGATACAGAGAAGGATGAGAAATATAGAACGATGTTCTTCATAAAGAGCCATGCGACACAAATTAGACATTCATGCCATTTTAAAGTAAATATATAATAATTCCACTATCATCGTTTGCCTTTATTTATCTTGACATGACATTGAAAACTCTCCTCATAAACTGTTCACCATGGAATACTGAAGCTCAGTTTCCTCCGCTCACAAGTAATTAAATTATATTTTTATCTAGAGACTCTTAATCAGGCTAACCAAAATTAATATAAAAAAATGATAAATTTACACAAGCAAACTTTTTGTCTTTTTTAAGCTTGTCATCAATCTCTTATGAACGGAATGTGAATTATATTAATGAATGAACTCAAAGCTAACAAAATACAAGAATATGTGCAAAAGGTAAAAAGTCAAAACAATAAATAATTGAATTTATTGAGAATTAAATTAAAGAAAGTAAATGTAATTAATATTTTTTTATATTTTTAGTAAAATCTGAAAAGGATCATAATAGTTTTTGCGGTTTCAGTGAGTTGGGGTACATTTATTTTGTTCTGCTGAAGGAAGAAATAAAACACTGATCCGTTACAAGACTTGAATAAGGAAACAGCTAATGAACTCATGAGTCTTATTTTTTTCTTCTTCAGTCTGAATATACAATAGTGAATAAAATTTCCATCTTACACATTACGTTGACCGATAATTATCAATTCATCAGAATTGTTGTATAACAAGTATAAAAATTAGATGTAGAGAAGGCACATAAATATTTCATTATTATTTGTTTTTCATAAAATTCTGTAGAATATACAAGATATATAAAGAGTGTACATGTCCCATTAGAAAATAGACTTTTTTTCAATTGTAATAGTATCTAAATAGATTTTTAACATTATAAATAATTTAACAATTGTTTTAAAATTTTGACACAATATAAAAGGCACTTAAGAAAACATATACATTCTTAGATGCAAAATCTCTCGTTTCTGAAAATAAGTAGACAATTGAAACATTGCAACCCATACTATAATTCAATATTTCACAAAAAGAAAACAACAACAATAGAAATATCTCGCAAAACACACAGGAATGTAAAGGGGTAGATACATGCAACATATAATCGCAATTTAATCATAATTATTCAATAACCACAACAGAATTACTCAACACAGCAGTATGTACAAAGATTGAAGAAAGGGTAAAAAGACATATACACGTGATTGTCACAATGCAGAGTAGAAGTCCCCTTATAACATATGTGCAAAATACGAATAATGATAATAATAATAATAATAATAATAATAATAAATTGAAAAAAAAACTACCTTTAAGAGTAAGTGTGCAACGCACCCTCTCAATCGGCAAACAAAAAAATTTACCCCCTGGGTAAATATGTAAAACAACACTCAACGGGTCATACCACAGCAATGTTCGACACACACACATTTCCACACCCAATTGCATAAATCTCAGTCGCAACGGAGTGACCGAATTCTCCTTGACTACAGACTACGACTTTCGTCTGATGAAAATATCGGTGGTTGCGTCTTTGAGTCCCGTTATCACATAATGCAGCGCTCGCTCTGTCTTCGCGACTAGGCGTCCGAGTGTACTTGACCCTTCTAGATTCTCATCTGATAAGTGAGATCAATCGCGGATTTTTTTACTCATACCAACGCAATTTACGAGATCTCTGCTCGAAATCTCCTCACATGTAATCCAGAAATTATTGGAGTATGTAGAAACATAAAAGATTGAGAATTCGCCTCTTGAATGAGTATAATATTTCCTCAATTATTTTTATCATAATTCATTGTACAATTTTATGCACATGATAATAATAATTCATGATAAATCAAGAATTCTTAAGAGCCATAACCTTCAAAATTCCGATCTCTTTTCTCTGTCCATCGAGTTTATGCCTTCTCGACGGTAGGAAATATCGGACTGTACCAATCGCAATGCAATTTCTTCGACTTCGGACGTGTGTCGTGTGCACCGCATGTCTTCAATAAACATAATACAGTTGTGACTCCTCGCACATCAACTGCTATAGCAGGTCTTGCGCACGTCGGCCAAGATGACGCTGAAGTCATCCTCTTGTTTGATTTGGGGCAGCGATTGCTGTTGGGAGGAAGACTGTGTGGTCTGTTGCTGGTGCTGAGGAGAACCGGCACCTGGATCGCCGAACTCGCAATGAGTCGCTTGCTCGTATGTGTGTTGCAGATGGCTGTGGTGTAAAGCTCCGGGCTCCACCTGAGACAAATATACGCACAAGTTAAAATTAAATTCTACTTTATTTCATACTCATTTGTTGAGTTAGTTATTATCATGCTTGGCTCGTTTTTTGTGCGATGAGGTTCCGTTAGCGAGGTCCTCTTTTCCACCTTACCACCGGGACCAAAACAATACTTAGGTGAGGGAAACCCTAGGTTGAAACCTGACCCATCAGCACGTAAATGCTACAATTATCACACCGCCGCTGTTGAAGTTGACAGAATACGGTTTTCAAAAATGAATTTTTTAAACAACGATTTAACATAGTTTTAAAATTTGCAAGAAATAATTGTGCATCAATTTTCAGTAAGAGGTTTTTCAGTAAAAGAAAACTGATATTTCTATAAAAATTTCCAAATCCGAAAAGGTCTTACCTCATTTTATCATGATTATATTTCAGGAAATATCCGAAGAAGGAATGTAAGATCTAAAATATTTCCTGGAAGTAATGTACGTTCATTATGCTAAATTTTAAATACGTTAATTGTTATTTTGCGAACGCAAAAAAGATTGTTTTATAATGCACTAAAAACAAGATATCTTCTTAGTTATAATTTAAGGTAGTAACATATCAGTGGTTGGAAGAAAAAGCACCAAGGATTGACATATCGTCTAATCTTATTTAAGCAATACATATTCCATTAATTTGTTGAATTGTGAATCATTCAATACCGTCCATACCATTATTCCGTTACCGAGCTCAAAAAGATAATTCAAGGTGTTATTGTTCGTCTTCTTAGAACATGACATAGTAAATAGGAGATCCGACACGTATATCTTTCAGTTTGTTTCAGAGGTTCTTGACTTATTTTTTAATTCACGCATTGTAATCGTTATCTATTTTTGGAATCCAAAATATACGTTATTTTCTAATATAAAACGGTATTAAAACGAAACTACTCGGTATCCTATTAATGGATTTAATCAGAATCCTTCGAGGACATTTGAAAGAAAAAAATCATTTATCTTTAAATTCAATTATTGTGCGCTTAATGTTATGAGATTCATAAATGAATAAAACAACACTAGTCAAGAGAGCAAAAATGGAGAGAGGAGTACTTTGTGATTTCAAGACGATAGTAAAACTTTTCCAGTGCGAATTAATTAATTAATTCTAGTAGTATGATCTAATTCCAGTAATATCAATTGTAAATTAGGAAAACTGTAGAAGACATCAGTGAATGGCATACGAGTAAAGAGGAAAGAATATCAAAGCACAAGTCGAGTCTCACCTTGAGGGCGTGTCCTCCACTCAGCAACACTGCATCCAGAGGCCCCTGGTGATGACCATAATACATGGCCTGGTGCTGCGCTTGCTGATGGTGCTGTTGGTGCTGCTGCGCCAGGTGGTGTGCGTGGTGTGACGCTTGATGGTGCACATGATGGTGCTGCTGCTGTTGTTGCTGGTGATGATAGTTATGATTACTATCCATGTGCATGGACTCCTCAGCCGCCTCGTGGCTGGCGGCGGCCGCGGCCGCTGCGGCGGCTGCAGCGGCGTTGGTAGCGGCGTGAGCCTGTCCCGCTGGCGCGTAGCCGCCGGACTTGAGGTATTTGTCGAACTCCCGCGCGTCTACCCCGCCGACGTCCGCGCCATCGTCCAACATGAGTTCCTCCTCCTCTGATTGGCTCACGTACACCACGCCACCGTGCTGCTGGTGTTGCTGTTGGTGGTGCTGATAAGCGCGTTCCTCCGCCATCATGACAGCGCCTGGGAACAACGTACGATCGCATTGAACGGACACAGGCTTTCAATCGATCGTCATTGGTTGAGTAGGTTGAGTATCCTCATTGGCAACTAACTTTTCGAGAGAAAGAAAGGTTTGGTATGCTTTGTATGGTAAACTGCACCAACACATCAAACATTTATGAGAGTGTATTGTTTACAAATTATCATAAATATTTTAATGAATTTTATTTACGAAAATATTTCGTATATTCGTCCTCTGAAACGATGCTAAAAAGAGCAGTTTCTCCTAAGAATTCAGATGTCAATATATTATTAAATCATATAAAGCTTATCTTTTTTCAGAATAATCTTATAGTTTTCCAAATTTATTTCATGAATTTCGAAAGTAGCATACAGATTGTTAATACTAAATATAAACACAACTTAATTAAAATATGAAAAATAAATTTTATCCACATTCTGATATGTCACCTATATATTCATTAATTTACTACCATAGATCATAAGATCGTCCCATCTTTTACTGAATAAGAGGTAAATAGGTACTACCTTCTAGGGTTCAAAGTCTACCTCCCCCTTCGAAAGAATTTATTTCTGTGTATGACAACGCCTTTAGCTTGTTTCAAGAGTAGAAAACATATTAAACAACGGAAATTCATAATCAGAAAAATGACACGATCAAAACTTTGTCTTAAAGAAGAGGAATTAGAATACTTCAATTGTTCACCCCCACTATTAATACAAATCGTTCCTTTTGCTATGAATCATAAGTTTGTCCTCCAACGCGTTTTGAAAAATCAACCGTTCTGTTTGGGTGAAAGTCGACCTGTGTTCCATCCACCTCTATCTTCATTATGGCTTCGATTGAGAAGTGATTTCCGTGCGAGGCCGCAAGGCACGCATGGCCGTGACGCTGCCTGAGGGCCAATCACGTCTCTGACCCCCCTCCTTCCACCAGCCTTTCGATCAGACATGCCGGAGGTATGTTCGCTTCCGGTCGTCGCCGTTATCAGAGCTCTGCGTTTGCGAAGCGCTTTCCTTTAATCAACATTACGCTTCTCGTACACTAGAAATCAAACGGCATCACGTATATCATAAATTTGAAGTTGATAAAGAAAAAATACGCAAGATAAAAGAAGTTTTAAAAGAAAATATTATAGACTGACAATATTATGATCCTTCATGTTACATTATATTATCCCCTATATGGTGGAGATAGGTATGATTACCCTAATAAATACTGGATATACGACGTATTTTATGTAACCAAATTTGCTTCTTGAAACTAAAGATTAGAAAAACTAAAGAAAAATTTGAAATTTTTTATGATTACGTTTCTCGGATAGGAACAATAAAAACATTTAAAAAATGCTGGAATTAATATTTGGAAAGAGACTTAAGGTATCAGAATCTTGTAATGACTTTGTTGGGAACAAGGAATTATTTTGTTACACATAAATCACAATAATTAATATAAAGATGCTAGAAAGGAACTCAACAAAATAGAGGAATAGTACATGATGAGGAAAAAGTCTTGTAATTTCTTACAAGATGGAAACTGGACAAGCAATTCAGTGTGTAAGTAAATTAATAAACAAATAATTTTACTTTGATAGAGAGATATTAAACAAAGCATGTATACATTCCTCTTTTTTTACGATTCAGAGGATGACAAACGCGCGACACACTGATGATAAAAGGCATAAAATATAAGTATGCCAAATTTATTTGAAAAGCACGCTTATCACTATTTATTAGTTTTTATATTACTGAACGAAATCCTGATAGATTCATGTGTCTGATTTTTCTGAGGTAATTTAAGTTGGTTATTAGGTGAAATAAACATTATTTCTGTTTCCAATGATCAAATAATTGGATTATCAACGCTAACGCTGAGGAAGGTTTCGAATACAAATCGAAACGTTTCGAAATCATATTCTTTGCACATAACCTCTATTTTATTTATCCTGTTTTTAAAACTTCTTCTACATACTCATTTGCAATGTTTGAATTATTACCAAGTATGGATCAGAATTTCAGATTATAATCTTTTCTTGTCCCAGGAACCTGGAGAATATCTTCCTCCACCTTACAATTACTTATTAAAATTCAAATGCTCTCCTTTTAAAAATTCACGACTTATAGAATTCACATTCAATATAAGATTTACTTCATTTTGGATAACACTATATGTGTATTTAGTCACTAATTTATAGAATAGATCTTATGTACTCATTGGAGGAATTCAATTCTTCATTCGTTCTACGCTCGAGCCCTAGGGATACCAATCTTATATATTTATTTTCTTCACATTTACGTGGCAATAGGAACGTCATTAGATTATCACTTCCGTCTAATCACGAATTTTGTGGAAGAAATTAGGATGGAAAGAGATTAGGATTCGGGGAATGTATGGAACAGGGAACGGAATGGATTAGATGTTCTAGTTAAAAACCTAAGCATGTAGGGAGCAGAACAGTCCGACCGGGGAAGAAAGGGATTAGCATGGAATAAATGAAACCGAAATCGATTTATCGATGTAAAATACCGATAAATACGGAACCGTACGAGTCGATAACAATGTCAACGCAGATTTAGAGACGCGGATGTGCAGAAATAAATGTACATTTGTTCCCGATAATCAAAGCTTTTCCTGAAAACCGTAGCAGAGCGTGGAACAAACTATAGGTTGATCACGGTTTTAAAAGAGGAGAAGGGGGGAGGGAGGGAGGGAGGGAGGGGGCGCACTTGAGACGTGAGAGAGGCGCAGGGCACAGACTCGTTAACAAAGCGAGGGCGCAACTTCGCCAGATTACAGTAATAGAGGCGCGTAGGCGGCGGGCCAGCGCAACGGCCCCGCGACTCGGCGGCGGGCGACCGACGGACGGCGTGGTGGCCCGATGACCTGCGCACGTCCTGGACAACCACTACATGGGTCCAGAGGCAGCGAAAAATGGACAAAACGTCGAAAAGAGGTAAATGATTGTGTTATATAAATAAAATAGAATATTTAAAAGGAAAATTTAATACTGGAAGAAAAGAACAGTTTTCGGAAGATACGGAAATGTTAGAAAGACTTCCGCAATTAATTAGACAGGTAGAAACGATAAGATATATTTTTTAAAAGGAACAGACAAGGAAAAGTATATAATAAAAAAGCAAATATAAGGAGACGAAGGCAGTTTTAAAAAAACGAAGGAAATAATCTGAAATGCCAGCACACAAGAGAACAAGAAAATGAAATGTATTCCAGGAGAAAACAACGGAAGAGAGAAGATTACAGGAGAAAACAAGAGAAAATGATACAGGAAGTGGAAGTACAAAAAAACAAATACAACGGTTAAGAGACACTGCCATAAGGGAATAAATAGGAAAAGATAATAAGAAAAGATCGTAGTGAAACTTGTAATGAACCACACAAGACAAAGCAGTCACTAAATAAATGAACAAAATAAATTAAAAAAAATGAATTGTTTCGATATGATGTCGAGACTCAAACAGAGGACTCTTCGGTGTTCATTGAGACTTAAGATATTGGACTTTCTCAGATGATGGTCCTTGTGGTCTTACTATTCCATTTTACTTCAAAAAGGTCAGAGAATTCGAATTAATGCGGATTGTTTGTTACATTTTCATTGAGAATTTAGAATTAATGAGTGAAAAAAATCCATGGCTTGTTTCTCATATTAGAGCTATCGGAGTTCAGAATAATATACTTGGTTCCTCGCTAGTTTGGAAGGTATTCTTATCACTCTAACCAGCCCATAACAACAATTCCTCTTCTGCCACAAGTACCTTATCACTAGTTCAATTAACCAATATTCAATCGTTTAGTCAATTACTGAACAATAACTACATAAAAATTACGCTACAATAATTTAACTTTATGTGAAAATCTTTCTTTTTTAAAATAACATTTCTTGAGTTAAAGATATTACAAAAAAACTTTAATTCCAAAATACAAAATTTAATGCGACTAAAACATACTATATACTTCGTTAGATCACTTTACTTCACGCATGTGACAACTACCGGCATAATATCTAAATAACTTTTTAACTATTCAAGAAGATTTTGCGTAATGCAAACATTCTGACCGATATGTTCTTACAATATTAAGGAATGGTACAAAATATGTTACTTTTAATTTTAACTTAATATTGATATGGTACCGAACACAAAACTTAAATATTAACAGCACTAATGAACAATTTGTGTCGTATACTTAACAATTAATTTAATTATGTGGTTTTATTGTTTATCATATGTAATAACATTTTAAGAATTTTGATAACTAATACAATTATTGAAAATTTTGTCCTCGAATCTTTTTATTTAGACCAATGTGGCGGAGGTGGCAACTGAAGTTTTTCACGTATAGTCCCCCCTTCTTTCCTCTCTGCTTCCCCTCTAATCCTGCCGCATGGCCAGCAGCTCTGCATGACCTCTTCGCAACTGCAGATTCGGTCATGCCAATTACACCCCCACCCACTACTATCCGCCTTCAGGGCTTCTATAGCTTCTGCACAATCTCACATACCTGTACTTTCTAACTTTTCAAAAATTAAAAATGCATTAGAAAAGAGGAAATGATGGTATTGTATTATTTATTCAATGCCAAGGAATATATTAATTTGTAAAAAGAAAGTTTTATTGATCTCGTTTTAAATGATACCCTTTTTTTACAGTTTCACCTCAGAAGAATGAGTTGGACTGTTCGTTGACTGCCTTGGGAGAGTAAAGAACTGATAGTACTCTAAGTGGTCAAACGCAGACTTAATTTCTGTTTTTGAGAATGAAATTTTTTATTTTTTCTTGGAGCTGAATATATATTTAGACGGTAAATTGTTGATCATAAAACAATCTTAATTGTTACCAAAATGTATCACGAAAAAAGAACGTTATTCATACTACACATCGGTTGCCCGGGTGACGTTTCATTCGGTTCCCTGGGTACGGGTTGATATGTATTTCAACGTATTGGGTTCCACAATAGGATATCGTATTTCATTATACATCAGCAATGCTCTTACAGCAAATTATGTAGTAAGAACAACAGATTCCCCGCTCCCATTTTCGTTTTTTTTTCAAAACACCTTACACTCTTTTAAAAAGATTTGACACACGCATACGAATGCACCCCATTTGGGTGATGTTAAACCACTTCACGTGATTACTAAATATAATTAAAATATATTATATTTTTACAATCAAATAGAATCATTCACGTTAATAATAATTTTATAAATGATTTTAGGGGATTTCGTACATTTTAACGTTGTATTATTTTAGCAACGAATTTCTTTGGAAAACAATTTTAGAGAGGTTAGATCAGTGATCAGTGATTGAGAAATCCTTTCTTTAAGTGTGGGAGGAAAACTCGAGCCTCACTATCCCAAAAGTTACTGTACATGATACACACAGAGAATGCTTGTAAGGTATCAGTTAATCAAAGTGTATTAGACGCCTATTATTTTCAAGAAATTTTATATTTTTCTTTGTTCAGAAAAAGTATCCTCTATTCTTGAAAGGGATTCGGAGTTTGGGGCACAGTACCAACACCTGCGTATGTCGTTGAGCAAGAGACTATTATCGAGATGGCTACGAAACGTCCCATTGAAGGGAAATTTACTCACTTGTGTAACTATCGACTGAAGTTGGCGTCGCCCGCAAGTGCATCTGCTGTTGGTGAGGCGTGGTTGCGGGGCTCGGGCACGAGTAATGGCCCGCGGTGCTCGGTGATCCGGGCAGAGGCTGGTGATAGCTGGTAGGAGGCTGGGCGCTGGCCGCGCTCACCGCCGCCGCTGCCGCTGCCGCAGCCGCTGCAGCCGCTGCTGCTGCAGCGGAGGATGAAGAAGACCCAGCTCCACCGCCGCCACCGTGAGGCGCCGACGTCCCCGCCAGCTGCTGCGCGTCTTGCGGGGTCGCCACCGGTGGATAGAACGTGCCCGTCACCATGCCCGAATGCTCGAAGCCTCTCTGGCTGGTGCACATCACCATCATGCCGTTGCTGAGTCCCATGGCGGCAATGGTGCCTCCTGGTGGCGCCGTGGTGAGGGCGCCACCGGGCTGGTGCGCATGGTGATGGTGGTGATGGGGGTGGTGATGCTGGTGGTGCAACGAAGAGGGGTAGCCGCCGCTCAGAGGGCGATAAGGGTAACCCCCTGCGCCGCTTCCGCCCCCGCCTGACGCTCCTCGTTTGTCTTCGCCTCCTCCGCCACCGAATTGAAAGTTGTCTTTTTCCTGCGAAATAGAAATCTAAACTAAAATCAACATTTATTCTCAGAAATTATCTCAACAACTCAAAGTATGCGTGTTCTAAATGATTTTCCAATGTTCTAAAGCAATTGTTAAGACACATTTTAGCAGTTCATTTTAAAATATAGATTCAATTTTTTGTTCACTTGTTGAAGGAAGAAATTTCTTTTAAATTGATCTTGTCCTCTTATCATTGTACTTTATAACACGAGGACGCAATTAATTATTTAAACAAAGAACTTTACGATACAAATAAGTTCAAGTGCAGATATAATTTGAATCATCCCATGTGATTCATAAGGTTTAATTCAAGAATG
Organism: Laupala kohalensis; assembly: GCA_002313205.1. Classification (NCBI taxonomy): domain Eukaryota; kingdom Metazoa; phylum Arthropoda; class Insecta; order Orthoptera; family Trigonidiidae; genus Laupala; species Laupala kohalensis. Next base: position 13,720 of record NNCF01132961.1, read on the forward strand.
TTTTATGATGGGAGCTTCATAAAAAAAATAGTATTGACTCCAGTAATGTTATTTTGGGGAAACATCGCAGTATTCGCTGGAGGAGGTTTATCAGATTATAACACAGATAAAACTACATATCCGCTCACCTCACACAGGTATTTAACTTTAATTATTGAGCTATATTTTGAATACCTCCGTTGTTATGAGGATGAGTAGATAACAAGGAAAGCGTGTCTTTGTGCCTCAGGACACTCACCTGTTCCATGGGCGACATCTCCGGCGTGGGCAACGCCACTGCAGTCACGTCTTCTGCTTGTCCTGCCATGGCGGCGGCTGCTGCCGCGGCTGCGGCTGCGTCATGTTGGCCCCCGGGCGCCCCGCTGCCGTCGTGATGCTCCATCGCGTGTGGAGGCGGCGGAGGTGGTGCTTGTGGGGGTGGGGGTTGTTGCTGTAGCAAGGGAGAGCCGGCGTGCGCCATCCGTCCCGCACCGAGGTTCAATCGCAGAGCCTCTGGTTCCGGGCTGCCCGTGGGTGAAGCCTCAGGCGTGTGCATGAGCGGCGTGGCATAGGGGCCGTACAACGCCGCCGCGTTCCAAGATAAAGCTCCAGCTTTGCCTCCTCCGTTCCCACCCCCGGCGCCACCCCCGCCAGCGGCTTGACGCGCGCGTTGGGCAGCCGCTTGGGCTCCGGGGCTGGGAGCGCCGTTTGCCCCCAGACCCACACCCCCGCCGCCGCCGTTGCCACCGTTCCCGGTCCCCGGCGCTGCCGCCCCAGCGGGTCCTGGAGCTCCGCGTTTGCTGTGTTTACGGCGACGGGGACGGTACTTGTAGTTGGGGTGTTCTTGCATGTGGATGACACGTAGACGCTCCGCTTCTTCCACGAAGGGGCGACGGTCTTGCGGTGTCAGGCTGCGCCATTTCTTACCTGCAACGAAAAGAAGTAACTCACAATGAGACAAATAATTTAATACATTAGAAAACAAGCTTTTGTTAGTAATGTAAGAAAAAAAAATTACTTCATAAGCTTATTCCGATTCATTAAAAATCCCATTCTACGAATGTTTGCTCATACTTCGAGCTTAAGTATACTTTGAATAAATATACCTAATTAATTATACTTTGAATCTCATGCATAAATAATAGAGTAGGTCGCTATCTGTTGTAAAATCGGTCCGTTCATCTCGCATCAACCCACTGCTGGGCAAGTTGTTATTTGGAACAGACATGTAGGTTGTGGCGAGATATACACAAATGCAGACATACCTCCATTTCACCCCCTAAAGGATAGATTTTCGTAAAATGGTACCATAATAATCTATTATCATACAAATCACACTTATCTTTAAAATTTCAGCTAGGTCGGAAACTTGGAAGTGGGAGTGAATTGAATTACAAGATTTGTTTATATACATAGTAAAAAATGAAGCTAATAACTAAAATATTTCACATATGTATAAGTTTGGAACTGATATTTCTTTATTCTTTTGAAATTAATTTTCACGACCGTAACGGCAAATAAATGTCATTCAATATTAATCGACTATTATACGAACTTGTCATATATGTAAGAAATTGTGAGAATGACAATACGATATCAGTATTTATGAAAATTTTACTCCCATGGAGTGGTGAAACAAAAAAGTTTCATTTCCAGCGCTAGAACATAAATACAAAACTCCTTCCATTTAATCTAAACTCCTGCAATTAAATTTCTATATGGGTACTTAGAACGCAAAGAAATAAATTCTTGTGTCGCGAGACGGAAAACGGAACATTGGTGGAATGTTCAAGTTAAGGTGACTCAATAGTTTTCCATAAGTATTGTAGCAATTTTTTTTCATTCTTTCACTGTATTTAAAAACAAACTCACACGAATTTGTTCAGAACGTTATACCAACAAAACTTAGGACACCAGAAATATCTATGAAATATAATAAAATTAATAAAGAAGATAATGTAGGCCATACACACGTATTTCAAATTATATACTGTAACTTTGTTTTCTGATATATATTGTCCAATTATTTGTTACAGTTTACTAATTATCGAAAATCAGTTGTTGAAGAGAGAATAAGAAATGTCTTAAGAGTGAAACGATTCCTAAATTAATGACCTGTAAATACGTTGTCGTCGGTTTTCTTCGTATCTACTTCACTGGGTATATTTTTTAGTTCTTGTTTGTTTATAATTAATGCTTCTCTTAATTCAGAAAGAGCCGATAAAGCAATGAAAAGAAAGCAAAGTCATTTTTTTAATCATTTCCATTTCGACCTAATATAAAAAACAATCCAACCTGGATATGAGTGGTGTCGCAATAAGCCGTTATGAATAAATACTTTTTTTTTACCAAAAACAACCTGTTTATATCTCACCTATCGTTTTGTTGGTGAGTTATTAAGGGAACAAGATCGCTCACATACTTATTTACAAGGGTAGGATCGATACGCACTGAAAAGCCGGAAAATATACTTAAAAAGCTCGAAATGAGTACTTAAAAAGCGTTTAAGAAGTACAAAATAAGCACTAAAACAATTAAGTGCATTAAAAAAATTGGAAATGTGCACTTTTAGAAACCAAGTTACGTATGTGTCCCAAAAAAAAAGTTCAAGTACAAATTCAGTTGCACAATACCACTGATCTCGTTGACACAGTATAAGGACAATTCAGTTCAAAGTGTTCCCTTGAGGTTAAAAATGCTACAAATAGATTACTCAAAGACATAGAAAGTCAGGAAAAAATAAGCAAAACATGCAAAGTTCGAGCTCAAAAATAATTAGATATCCACTGGTCATCAACGCGAAAATTTGAGAACAGACTCCTCTGGACGCCATATGTAAAATTCTGAAGAGACTTCGATTTTTTTCTAAAGTGGATGATTTTATGTATAATTGTAAAGTAAAAAGAGGAATCGTGAACTCAGTGAAAGAAGCTATCGCGTCTATTGTGTAGACGGTGATGCTTTGCTCTGAAACATTCAGATCTGCAACAAAACAAGGGTTCCGTGCAAAAAGAAGAGGAAAAACGAAACGAAACAAAACATAGCTGAGCAAACGCACCTTCTACAACAGTCTGCGTGCGCACCTAATGCGTTCTAATTACGCCGCTTAAATTACTGTTTCTTCGACTGTTTTTGTCGGCTACTGGGTGGTCATTCGGGGAAACAGTGGTTGTAATCAGCGGCCTCCGTCAATACTTCGGAGTTGCTTCGTAAAATCTCTTGTTGTTGTTGTTGCTTCTGCTGCTACGGTAGTTGCTGTTGTTGTTGTAGCAAGATGAGCTTTTATAATGTAAAACGCAGACAGAGCTCTGTATCGTTGTCGTAAAACGTTTATCCTCTCGCAGACTGATTGACTAGAAAAAGTATTTACTTCGCGACTGCATACAGCTCATTTCTTGCTCTCAAAAATATTCAGTGGTTCAAGGTGAGCAGATTACTATGAGAGAAAACTATCAAATCAACAACAAGGATCACTGATTGTGGCACCGGTAGATTTTTGTTTAATGAATGAAATTATTATTATTTTTGGCAATGTCTCGACAAACGACCGTTAGCCTGAGAACATTATTTATAAATAATAGAAAATACGGATAAATATTCTAATTACTTTGTTACATAAATTTGTATTGAATTGTCGTAACATTTATGTGTTAGGAGAATTATATCCAATATAACATGAGAAAGAAATTAGGAAAAGCCAGACAAAACAAAAAATATGATTGTTGTGAAATAATTTTCCATTTACCATATTAAAAAATTGGAACGGATTTGGTTCGATCCTTCAATGTTGTGAAAACGCATTGAGAAGGAAATTGTAATTTTAGATCATTGAGTAAATAGCTCATGGATTCGTATCGACATTGCTATTACGTCTGTGATAGTTATACGACCATTTTTGAAGAATTACACCTCCCTTCTTTATAGATTATTAAGAATATCGAATATTTTCAGTCCACGACGAATAAATTCAATATCTTAAATTAAAACTTTTTTACACCTTCACTAAACCGTAATAACTATCTATATTTTTATTTTGTATCTGTCACAAAATAGTTTTAACTTATGAACTATGGAAATGAGGTAGAAAGTGAGTAAAAAATAATGGATAAATAAGACTCAAAAGATTAGTTAAATTTAAGATGGTATAGATTTATTATCTTTAGTGACAATCATTTCACCATATACTCAATAACAAAAAATAATAAAAATAATACTGAATAATACTTGTTAATCCTAAACATAAATTTAAAACGAAAACCAAAAACCAGGATTTTACAAGGAAATTAAGAAGGATAATGAAACTATGTTACAAGATAATAAATGGGGAGTAAATTAATTTTTTCCACGTCTTTAATTTCGTCCAACGTCAATCCCTAGTTATCAAGCGTTTCCGCGCGAGCTTAAATGTTTTTCATTTAAGCGTGGCTACGTTCAAATTACCGGAGCGTTGAAACGGCAAAACAATCGCCGGTGCAGCTGTAAAAACGCCGCCGTTGCGCTGCATCATAAAGGATTCCCCACTGTTCCCCGACACACGTAACCGCCTCACCCACTGCCTCGTTCGCTTGTTAGGGAGGGCCTGGGTTCACGCTCGTGCGCTTCTTTGCAACGTCATGCATGGGCTTTTTTTAAGCTCGTAACAAAGTGGTGGTTGAGTGTGAAGCGATGATGGAATATCATTCTGACAGATTTATTGTGATTACGCACGGGAGTTGCTCGGAGTAGTAAAAATGTTCAACAGGTAATTCGGTCCGTAAGTTGCGTAAAAATTCACTCTTCACATACAGGGTTTGTGTTCGGAAATGAAATAGAAGAGTAGTTTGTGATATATCTCGACATTATTATGGCTTGGAAACATAACTTCATTACATTGGTCTACGTTGTAGAACAACAATTTTCTTTCCGAAAAAAACATTCTTAGAATTAAAATACATTTTTACGGTCTTTCTTGAAACTTTAACTAGGGAGATATGATTCTTTGTATATTGATTTTTTAAATATAAATAACATAATTATGAAAACAGGATTTCATGAGAAAGAAACTTCCTCAATTAAATGATTATAGAAACGGAGATCTTTCTTTTAATTCTCTTCATATTTAACGATATTAGATATTTTATGGATAAATAGTCATATATTCTTTAAGTAACATTTTGAAATAAACACGAATATAGGAAACATAAAAAGTAAATGTTTCCGTTAGTACTCTGTTGTAATTTGTACACAATATATATTTGGTATACAATATGGTATTTTTGCTGAAATTTTTGAATTCGCCTCTGCCTTAGGGCTCTTGATCGGAATTGATGGGATGGTCCCTTGCTTGCTTCCGGAGAGTAAAATTAGTTTGTTGTCCTCCACGTGGTCATACGCAGTTTCTACTGTTTTTTGACAATAAATTATTTATTATTATTATTATTACAATACATACAAAACCTGATTAACTGTTTATAATACATTCTTTGACACCAAAAGTATACGCATTTTCTTCGTTGAAAAATCACAATGTTAGAAAAATTCTATCAAATAAGGTTTTTAATTTACGATTGATATATTAAAAAGTTTGGTAATATATTAAAAAGTTTGAAGTTATGCAAGTAGTTTATCAGTATTAATTCCTGGTGTTTACGGTCAATCCTGAAAAGTGTAATTTTTTTTGAAGAGATCTGGAATCTCTTGAAAAGGGAAAAATCAGATTATGCGACTCAATGAATTAGATAACTGAGATAAGTGGCAGAACGAGGGATATGTTTACATGGATTCAGAAACCACTTCCTCATTGAAATACTTTCTTTGGATGTATTTTGAATACTTTTTTCCATTGTCTTTAGTGATATTTTTTCACTTAAATGAGTTCATCACGAACGCGATAAATATTTTTTTAAATTTTCTTTAATCTTTAACCCCGATGAATACGCACAATTCTATTTGTTTATTTCTAGGTGACTCTCACCCCCTCGTTAGTCGATCCGACCCACGTCACGTTTAATAAACCCGGATGATAACAGTGAAACCACGCTAACTAGTCCCATGTATGCACAGCGTTTTGAATTGCCTGCTCTACAGGTGGACAGCCCTGAAAGCGGTTCCGAGAGGACGGAACACCTGTTAACAAGCGAAGGCGAATTCGCCACGCGTCCCTCCCCTCAGCTGTTCCACCCCCACATACCTCCTTCCTCTCCCTTCCAGTATGGAGTTCCTGACCTCCAACGGCGGCTATGTTCGTTTCAAGTCCATTCCCAAACCTAAACCTTAATCCTTCTTTTTACTATCAGGTTTACTCGACCTTATCCATAAATAAATAATTTAGTGTAAAAAACCCGTAACAAACTGCGTAATATCACATGGAAGGTAATGAGTAATTAAATCTCCGGCAGCGAGATAGGGTCCATCCCATCAATTCCGATCACAGAGCCCAAAGTTAGTGCCGTATTTATAACACATATGTATAAACACTAATTAGTAGTGCAAGGAACAACACATAGCTGAAAAAAAAAAAGAAATTATTTGTACTATTGGAAATGTATATCCAATGATTTGAGAGGAATAAACGTTTTAAAAGATAATGCAGTTCCTCAACTGCAACGAAACCGGGGTCACAAAGTTGTTCGGTCATTAGAAGAAGATCCATTCGTGTTTCATTTTTCCGTACACTTCAAAACTTTCCGTTATTTCAAGAAAACAGAACAGACAATAAACTATTTCATAATTTTTGTAACTACGTATTACATAATGAATACATTTCCTCGTCGTGGCCACGGTGTCTGCGTGATTTCTCGTCACCAAGACATCCCGGATTTGATCCCCAAGCGGGGCAAGATAAAATTTGTAGCTTTTCTTTTCCATGTCTCAGTTGTTAAAATAGATGGGATGTATCTGCGACTAACAACCGCAGTCCTATCTAGACGCCTCCGATCTCGGTAAAAAAGCGCGATGGGTCTAGTGAGTAAACTCACACAAAAACTGAGCCTTACTGGTACTCCTCATTCGTGATCCTTAGCTGGCCGGACATACACTCGTCGACTTAGAATTCGTTATGAAGCAAAATAGTAACAAGTACATAGCCTTGCTTCAACTACATGGTCCCTCCTTACAAGAAGTAAAAAGAAAATTTAACATTTTTACTTTTACATTCGGTTTTACTTTTGTATTCGGTAAAAATTAAATCGCACAAAAATGTGATCAAGATGTTTTTAATATCTAAATTTAAGACACAGATGAGTTCCAGAAAAACATGTCTGAAATCGTACAAGTCTGCGCTTAGAAAATAACAATTTCGGATATGCATATTAAATAAAAAGCAAGTGTATTCATATTTTTTTTAATTATTTGGTAAACTACAGTAAATAAAAATTATGCGAAAACTAGACAGAAACATAAAATTGCTGGTATCATGAACACTTATCAAAAAGAATTAAATTTAGAAATATTCGGTTTTGCATTTAGACTGAAGTAATGAGCTTTAATTCTCAGCCAAGATTTTCTTTATTTGACGTAAAGGTAAGCAATTACAAACATTATTGACTAAACAAGGAGGAGGAAAAATGTCATAGATGGCTGAAATATGTCATAGATAATAATAATTTTCTGATTTTTTTTTAACTTTGACTAAATGTTCAGTAGATTCGTAGCAGAGAACCACTGCCACGTAATTCTGTTCCATTTTCGTGTGAATGTACGAGACGATCCCTCCTTTACTATTCATTTTCTCCCACGCCTTCGTCAACAAGCAAAGCCTTCTGTCTCGTCGAATCCCCTCCTCTGCCTCAGCTATCTTAATGAGAAAATATCTGGCAACGCTCTTATTTTTGAGCCGACGACATCCTTACAGGTACGAAGCAGACGTGATTAATCGTCGAGGACCCGTGGTGCGACCCTGCTCTCCTCTCTGCGTCCGGTAGGACCATCTTTTCTCCTCCTTAGGGATATTTTTCATCGTCTTCGTCGTAAAGAATTAAGCCGAATGTGGGTTGTTATGGCAGTTCTCCTTAATATTTCATCACTCGTGTCGCGTTGGGTTTGGGTGTAATTTTTTCTGATAAAATTTATTCGTGGGATGATTCAATGCGTCTCTTTTACTAATGAAAGTAATTCGACTTTTCTTTTTTTTGGACAGTGACCGACTTGTGGTAGTTGAAAGATTTTGGGACACGTAGAACCTGAAACCAGTCACATGTGCTTCAGTACAGAATTTTCGATGACTATGAAGTACAATAAAACATTCTAGTAAGTCGAAGAAGAAGAAGTTAACATTTTCTGGCATGTAAGTGGTAATCATCGAAAAATAGAAATGAGGTTTCCTTGACAGTTCAAATTAAGGACGAAATTGAAATGACCTAGCAAACATAATTAGTGCAGATCTTCAAAAACTCTACGTGTAAATAAAGACGAAGGGGAAAGATCGTAATCATCTAGAATACGAACACTTACAGCTTCCATGAGATTGATCTGTTGGCGAAAAGAACGGTTCAATGACCGTAATGGGCGCGAACAACATCGATCTTTTCCTTGCGGTCGATTCTGGCGTTTTGCGCGTATTCCAGAGATGCGGGTGAAAGGGCATTTCAATCAAGATTCGTGGCTGTTAAGACCCTCGTGATTACAAGATGCGCCTAATAATCATCCTAATGGCGGACGCAGGAAGGAAAAGAAGGTTGGGAGTTTATCGTCATCTACGACTACCTGACTGGTGAAAAATGACTCCACATTAAGTCTCGTGGAGTCTTCCTGGTATTGGGTGAATATAATACAAAACATTTATAAGAAAAATATTCTTCTTGTAAAGTCGCACACATCATGTAAAGTCGCAAGAGCTCAAAATATTTCCGTCTCTTGATTGATCTAATTTTTTTTTAAATTTGAAATTAGTTCTGAAACAAAAAAATGATAAAATAATTGATAAATTGTACTAGACCAATAATAGAATTAAGATTTTTTAAATGTTTAAATTCTCGTGTCATAAATGTATTTTTGTTGTCTGCAAATTAAATATTTGAATACCTTTTAATTTCCATGCATATAATTACAATTAATTTTTGCATGTTCTGATGAAATTAAATTTTACTTTACTTTGTGAGAGATAAGGAGTCACAGTTTTCAGAAATCAGGGTTGTATTATCTTCCTTCTCTATATTCGACTTAAGTGTTTAATTGAGTTTTAACTTTGCATTTAATAATTTTATCTGTAGGAACATGTTTGTTGAAGATCATAAATATTGACATTTTTATACTTAATCTCTTATAAGAATAACAAATTTAACTAAAAAACTTCAATAAAAAAATTTATTACGTATAAAGTTCAAACCCTACACAAAAACCTTTTTAGTTTTTGAAGACTTCAGATATTTATGGAATAGCGTTTATTCACCCAGTAGAAGCATCTGTTTATTTTAAAAAACTTGTTTTAATTTCAGGTATTATTTTGACCTCCAACACTAAAATATCAGTTTTCGTGATACTATCATTTATTTCTAGAATAAAGAACGAAAATATTAATTCCAGTATAAAAATATTTAATCTCTCAATTTGCTAACTACCAAGACCAAGGTAAAAACTACTCTTAAAGGCACAAAAACTCCTTTTTTCGATTTGAGATTATTTTACCGGTGTGATGGTTTTATAACAAATATTAACACAAACACTTCCAGATACAAAGTTTTCACTCCGAATTTCCAGAATGATACTCTGCCCTTAACCTTCTCGTCGACTGAGTATTTGTACAGAAATAATGTGTGACTTCCATTTATGAGAAAGTTGGAATCATCAAGTTCTTCTCATTGATCACATCATATATTTAGATTTGCTGGTGTTTCAAAATTTCCTCTCGCGTAACTCACAGAAACACAATGCCCATCACAGAAGATATGCCAAAATAGAGGATTTCCTTCTCTGAATTCGAACCAGTTCCATGCCTTAGCGATGTATATGTTGGACGCGTCATCCCCCATCTCTCGGCCCGCCCTTCGACTCCACCACGCTCCAGCTCCAGCCCTACTCCTTAACCGACCGTCACTGCCCTGTCGCTGACCGGGACTTTACGTTTATGTAGGCAATAAAATGTTTGCTTCGAAATGGACGGGCCGCTGCAGATCGTATTGCAGTGGAGGTAAGGAGCTTGTCCTACCGCCCGCCCGCCCGCCCACCCTGCGCGTAGCCTTTGCCCGTCGCCAGAGCACGGCCCTCCCTACACTCGCAACAGCGCAAAACGGGACACGAAGACGCGACTCACGAGAATAAAACATTTGAATTATTTATTATTTATTTTTATTTACTGTCTTACGGCGTTCGGGCCATGAGGTCTGCTCTTTCACTTAACCATAACTTGCGTGAGGGAGTTAGGAGGGAAAGATTACGTATTATCGGGGTACTTATGGTAACGAACCGACATTTGTCGGAATTGGGATACTCCAACTGAAAACCTCACTAGTTCGGCCGAACGTGATTTGAACTGCTGTTGTGTGTGGTAAATTGATGGTACCATCCTTGATTTTTCTGCTTATTTTTTGTAATTTTACCCAGCATATAGTTTGTAAATCAATTATTTGTCGTCTAAAAAGTTTAGAACTGCGAATAATATAGTGGAGAAAAATAAATTAATTTATTCTCCGAAAACAAACAAACGGGATTCCAATCAATTCTGATCAAAGGGTCTGAAGACGGTGTGGCTTCTCTTTATCCCCGAATGCAAAATAACATGCCCCTAAGAAGAGCATAAATAGTTAGCTACTTGTTATATCTTCAGAATATTTAACAAATTTTCTTTTCAATCTATTTTAATAGTACAGTTATTAAATAAAAAAGCTTAAGTAGTTATGAGTTGTTGTTTTTTAAAAAAATATTGCTGGTTAGTCGTAACTATTAAAATCATTAAAAATACGACATTAATATTAACAATAGTATTAATGCCACTGCCAGACCACTTTCCCATTTCTTCCACATTAAATGCGTGTACAGTGAGCCTACATAGTTTTTATATCTCGAACATTTTATGCTTCCGTGATATTTCATTTTCGAATATAACTATCTAGTATTTAGATTTGAAAAGCTTACCTTGAAATGTGGTAATAACATAACGTTGTTTCTACTTAAAAGAGAATTACGTGTATCTTACTTAATCGGCGAATGCAATCAGTACACAACCGATTCGAAGTGTGTGTGGAGTCAAAGCGTTTCTAATTTCTTAAGCAAGGAAATTAAATAAGTCTCGGAGATCGAGCTGTTCTTCACGACGACCTTTTAAGGCCAAAGTGACAAGAAACGAATGCGTTGCAGAGAGGTAGTAAACATAAGTGGGACTGTCTCGAAACAAATCGGTTAGATATCCACGTCTGTTTTCTCTAGTAAGTAAGAAAGGGTATCGCATGGTTCCTTCTTCTTTGCGCTGAAATGATTTCAATAATCGAAACCACCGTTTATATTTCCGTCAATGATACGAACCACTATTTATTCGAATCGTTTATTGGTCAGTTAAATTTGGAAAAGTTTTGACCATAGTAGATTCGTAGTTTGAACCTACACAAAACTCAGCTATACTACCAGTTTATTTTTTTCTTCCCTGAATTCACTAATTTATTGAATAACCAGAACAACCGAATAAATAAAATTGATTGATTTAAATTTTAGTTAAAAATGTTTTATTCTCAGATTCCAGTTTCACACAGATTTTTTTTTAAATTTCATATACGTATTTCAGAATTACCGAAATACCCTAATCTCCTATAGACCCGGATAAGTGAAATATAACTATTTTTACGTATTACGCATTACCCACATGTTCACGTATTACTATTATTCGCAACAGCAATTTTACGAATGCTCACTTGGAAGAACTGCAGTGGACAGTGGTGACAATTCAACGCCAAGAGTTTAAAATTATACCCTTTAGATGCTGGTTCTGACAATCACTCATGCAATGAGTTGATTAAAAGGCACTTCTCACTGTCGTAGGAAGTTGCCCGAGTTTTTAGTTTTCAAAATACTATAAAATATTTTTCCCACAAAAACTCCAAATTAACAAACAATTAGGACCACCTATTTAAAAATACTGTTCACACATGGGCAAACATATGTTTTGTAATGGCAGAATGCATTACGAAAGTCTACGAATCGTTTTCTTATCTGACGTAAATATGTTTCCACCGAAACTTATTTTTTTATTTTTTATTTTCACACCTTGTACGTAACATTATAGCGAGCATATTAATTCCATTACTCTGGGTGTCTTTCATAATATTTTGAAAATGTACAATTTTTTTAGTATATTTTAAAAAAACCATGAAAGTTTCTTCAGTGTATTAAATTCATAATAATAATTAAAAAAATATTGTCAAAAAACAGTACAGACTGCGTATGACCACGTGGAGGACAATAAACTAATTTACTCTCCGGAAGCAAGCAAGGGACCATCCCATCAATTCCGATCATATAGTTATGGACGTCTAAAATATATGATTCTGAGCCTAGAAACGGATCAAAATTAACAGCTCTTTTCCATGCACATACATTTCAATAAAATAAGGTAGTGTCTCGTATTTTTTTCTCATTCCATCCATGGAAACATACCAATATTTTACTTTCTATTCATATACGCAAAAAATGAAACGAGTCGGTCTGGTGAACATACACATAATCAGTCACGAGACTTTAGGGGAAATATCCATTTTGGGTACCCCAGATACCGGAAAAATTGTTTTTTTGTTTCCGTCAGTCCGTCTGTGCGCTGCGATTCTGACTGATGAGTCGATGGTTCCAGTAAATGTACACGCTCTTAAATTTTTATCACAATGAGATAATGGATAGTTCATTCGAAGGTCAAAGTACGTTTCAGTTAATTTGCAAAAAACGACTCTACATTTTTTTTAAAATTTCGAGTGCAATTCGTATGTATTACAACTCCTCATTTTTCTGTTCTTTTTAAATATTCATTTAATTATCATACTAAACGTTCTGAGAATGCTATCAAACATGGCGTGGATAACTGCAGTTCTCTCTTATGCGGTCATCTCTTTCGTGTAGTAACGCGTTACGAGTGTTTTACTCCATTCCAGAAGCCGAAGTTTGAAGTCCTTTTTCATGCAGCAGTGACTATGCACGAGCCTAGAGGATTACCGCCGAAGTTGGAGTGAACGAGCGCCGGCGAAGGAATTGATGCTATGGGGCGCACCATCCGGCGAAGTCTTTCCTCGGAGACTTCGATGTCGGAACGGGAGACGAGCATAAATCACGCCGTGCGCTGCAAACATTGAGCACCATACACTTGGTATCCATAATCAACCTCTTTTCTCTTACAGGGCTCATTTGAGTTGGAAGTCAACTTGCTGTAGGGGGAGGTCGAGGCAGACCATCGTTGTCTGGGAAAAGGATTTAAAAAAATAAGGAATGTTTGTGTTGAATTTGAATAATTCTCCATTTCAGTTATGTTAGCGACTTAAACTTTTGTGCACATTCTTATCACTTCTACGTAAATTCTGATTCGTTATTTCGACGATAGCCGATGATTGTGAAGGTAACGAACCGACATTGGTCTGGAGTAGATGAGGGAAGATCATACTGAAAACATATCACAATTATGTAGAAAGGTAAATCGAATTTGCAGCCAGGGAAAAGTTCCGAGTGGAATGACTCAATAAAACTACCTTTAAGAGAAGTTTTTAAAATGTTTAACGATTAACTATATATATANCATCACGTACGAGAACCGAACGTCTTTTAATTAGATCCAGTAGCCTGCTACTGAAGAAGCGACCACGTCGGAGACTGGGATGCACAACAGCCTGTGGCTTCGGCTGGTCATTACGGGTTTTAATTACCGCCAACGGCCTCCATCCTCGGTCCTCAGCGTGGAGACCCGCCTCCCGTCAGCGCCTGTCTACAGACGCGACCTCCACCTCCGGTCCCCGTCAACTCCGACGACGGTTTCTCCTCCCGCGCGACCACTGTGGGCTACACACATCCTTCCTCCGGTCAAAGCTCTCAAGAAACTGATTTTTTTGTCAATTTTTGTAAACTTTTTGATGGACTTATATTGTTTATGTATTATATTGGTCGGAACGTCGGTTCTCCCTCCGAAGTCGAAGTGTTACCCGAACAGCCGAGATATTTATTAATATATTGGTATGTTATGTTGTGAGGTTTTATCATCATTAAAGATGACACAATGCACTTGAAATATTTTTGAACAACAGCTAACTAATTTGCTTGAAACGAGACTTGTTGATACATTGATTCAAGCAGTGAACCACAAAGCCTTTTTTACAGTCAACGATTTCCGCCGCGAAATTAGCTGCCACCTATTAAAGTCAGAATTTTCATTTCTTGGTATCAAGATATTTCTGTATACACTATTTACCTTAATATTCCGGTACAGAGAATCTTTAAAGAAGGCACTTGCTAGGAGGGGGTGGGGCTCGAAAGACCTGTCTCCCAAAAATATTGTTTTTAATGGAAGTACTAAATCTGTATAAAATATTGTTAATTTACAATTTGACAATTAATATTTTTTTCATTTTTATTTATTTATTTATTTAACGACTGTGTCTCAGAGTCAATACAATGTTATGAATTGTATGCATTAAATAATGGAATAAATTTAAAATAGATTAAGCACAAAAACATTTAAAGTAAATACCGATAAATTGAGGAGAGAAGGCTGGCCGAGTCAATACTACACATTTCAGGGGAGAAAACTCTGTTTGTAATATTTCGATTAAACAAGAAACAGAAAAAAAACAGACTAAACCCTGCTGTAAAGTACTACGAAATAAAAGAGAATTTGGAAGTAAAGTATTGACTTTATTCTCGTTTACTAATGTATTCCAATTTAAATATTCAGATCGACTTTGTAAGTAGACCAATTTATTTTTGAGCGTTAATAAAAAAATATTCTACTTATAATGTCGTTCTGAATATTTAAATTACTAATATTTATCGGATTCTCAAATATTCACCACTTAACCACATTTATATAAAAGCACTTTTTTTCTCGAATGGCTCACATTGTGAACCACTGTGAGTCATGTCGTTTTCCATTCCTCTGTTTCCTCGAGGATGAATGAGCTCAACAGCAAACGGCGCCAACCGCTCGGCCATTCCGCTGTCCGCCCCACAGACACGTTAACGCGTTTCCCAAACTCACCGCCGCGCCTCACCACCAGCTGCCCGTCAACATAGCGCCGTCCACAAACATAATGGATATTTTCCGACCAGCGTGTCGCACCTACCTCTCAAAGAAGCTATAAAGAGGACTTGAACATACAAAACTGACGTATTCGAATTACAAGGTTTCAAGGTTTCGTGCTATAACGTTTCTTTGGTGCTGCGGCATCCGTTGATGAACGCAGGCCCGTAATTTCGTAGAAAACAGGTGTGAAAAAGTAATTTAAGTGACAGATTGAACCCAAGATAAATGACAGTAGTGTTCTTTCTTGCATTAACATTTTGTGAACATATTGAGGAATAAATGCATACAAGAATGAACAGAAGTTCAACACTTATGACGAAATCAAATACGATTGGGGACATTAAATTTCTGTGAAGAAAATGAAAATATTTATAACTGTGGTCATAGTTAATTTAAATATCAGATAAAGCACAAATAAAATGTCAATCAACTCTTAGGTAGTTGAAGAATACTCGTATATTCCGGTAACTTAAGATTCTGTCTCAGTTCCATCGTCAATTTTGTAGAAAAATTTGTCGTAACGTTATAATGTGCAATCCTTTATCGTACTTCGTAAATAAATATTTAAAAATTTGGAAATCAATCAATCAAACAAAAAATACAACTAAAAAATTCTGTAATTTTAATATGCAGAAGTAACAAATGCTGTTGTTTTGACAGGTAAATTTGGAGAAGAACTCCAAGAGAAATGAATGTCGTCAAAAATTGATCGACTTTTTTTCGTCGAGAGCAATGTTGGATAAACCACGTCCATCTCGTCACATATGACCTTCCAAGGACATTTTGTGGGACCTGCAACGCACGATCTGTCGTATGGATTTTTTATTTTGTGCCAAACATATTTCCAATCATGATAAGAATGTTCCATGGTGTAGAAAACTTACTTAGTAACCATCTTGAGATCACCATTGCGTTATTTTGTACAAACATATTTTTTAATGAACAAGCTGCAAGATATACTATTTCACTACTACGCTCTGAAGATTTTTTAAAATTTAATGCTAATTCGTTATGAATCGTATTTTTTTCTGTGAAGAAACACGATACCACATAATACCGCTGACATGTTAACCCTATTGATATCCCACGTGACACTCATCCAAGGCGATTTGTGCATTTGTGCATTTCTGATTTTTTTTGTTAATTCTTCCGTTCTCTTTCGTTCCAAAACAATTTCCCAGGAACTGGGACACGCATCAGCACATTGTACACGTGTTCCTTGCGCTTCGTCTTCCCAGAGAGCGGCTGCTCCGACAGCGTCACGACGCCGCGTTCAGTCGTCGCGAGGGACGCGGTGGCGGAGACGGCGGCGGCGTTTAGAATTTCGCCCGCGTCTCAAGATGTTTCCGCCCGGCCACCACGACGCACGCACGCACGCACGCACGCGCAACGGCTGCTGCTGCTAGTGGTCCAAGAGACTGCGTTCCTGAAGCCCTCGCGTCGAATAGTGCTTGGGAGGAGGGAGGGATTCGGCAATGTCAATAGCACTGTATACTCAGAAGCAGTATAACTCAAATACTCCCACATATTTCACCTCAGATCTTTTCATCAATGTGTGCAATTTCGAACAAAACATTTAGACAGTTCCCGATAATAAGTTTATTTCTCCCATATCACTGTTTATAATTACAGGCACATAAACACTTTCCGAAATTTCGGGGAAATAATGAATTATGCAAAGTAAGAGATTGGTAGGTTCTACAAACATTAGCAATAAATTGAACAAATTATTCATTTTAAATTTACCGTATTCATTTTGATGCATTGTATATCATTGCTTTATTTCTTAATTTGTCCATTATACAAAAAAGTTTGTGCACGTAATGTGCCCAGTCCTCTTTTTTATGTCAATTTGTTCTCACGTAGTTACAGAAAATTGATAGGGATTTCTTGATTGTTTGAAAATCGGGATTTTATAATTAAGCTTCAATAAACGATTAGTAATAAATTTATTATTCTGCAACTCATCTCTATTTTCAATTTCAAGGACGGTTCACGTCAAAAGTACATAAAAGAAGATAGGGTTTAACTCAATTATATTTATCTTATATAATATAAATCAGAGTATTGAATTTTTAATTACCCGGGAAATATCGAGGTCTGAAATTACCTTTTAAAATGTAAAGGATACGTACAAGTGTTACCTAAACCGTTCCATCTCTTGAGAAGCAGCTTTTGACAGAATCGTTTACATCTAACACTTTTTAACGAGAAATTAGAATTTGCTAAAATTTAGCTGTATCATGGCAAATGAACCGATAATGAGTACTTTTGATTAATATTCTTAGCGATAAAATTTATAACAGCAAGAACAAGGTAGATGAAATGAAACTTCAGAGATTCATCGGAATTAAATAACGTAGCGACAAGAAGGCGTGGACGGGCGGGTCG
>NNCF01132961.1:31427-67812 GCA_002313205.1 Laupala kohalensis
TTTTTCCCTTCATTTTCCTTAAAAAAAAAAAAAAAAAAAAACAACTATCCCCCAGTTACTCTACATGAAATGAACTATGGAAGAACCAAGTTTCGTATGCAAATCGATCTTTTAACTTAGAACACGTACGACGAGTAGACTCGTCATATTTCATGACTGGACAAGGCACTTGCAGTCTGTGGGATCGCATTGAAATAAAACATTTCAATTTTTGTATTTGCTAGGGAGAATATCTTAATATGTAAGAAAATATAATTTTTTATCAAAAGAAATAATGGAGGTACATTTAGTAAAAATACTAAAATTATTAGGGACCAAAAATGTCAATAATAAATGACAAAAATGTGATTAGATATCAACCTATTAAATATTACAATGTAAAATTATAAAACGCAGCTGAACGAGAATGCGCACTGTTGGCACAAAACTCATTGAAACATTCAACGATAGATGTAATTGCAGTCTGCGAGTCCACACACGCCCTATCGTGGGTTGAGCCATTCGGCTTAGTCGAGACAAATTAATGAAGAGGTCTAGGAGGAATGAATAATAATAATTCGGTAGTTTATCCTTTAAAATGTTACACACTGACAGCAACACTTCTAAATACACATTAGCGAAGTAAATCAACCCCAGGGTAAATATTTTTCACAGGAGTTTTCTTCACCTACTACTATAGACCGATTCCATACTTTACGACCCCATCCAAAATCACACCTTTCCAATTCCTTCACCCGCATCATGTGTCTACACGGAAGCCTGAATCAATAAATACGACATTTTTTGGTAGATTTAAAATACTTTTTAATTTAAAAAAATAGTCGTATTTATTAAATTTAGTGAACATCAAAATTGTAGAAGAAATTAATTTATAGCATAATCGTCATGTCATTAAATGAACCACTCAGTCTTTTAATGCTGTCATATTGGAATTTGAGACCATTAAATTGTTCTCATAAAGATCCAATTAAATGGAGGTGGAAGAGCAGGATGGGAGCAACTATTTGAACTCAAGGTGCAACTGGGGTCACCGTAAAGGTGAGTAAGTGACACTTTTGCTTACACTTAAACACAATGTTTCAGAACAAGAATAAGGATGTTTTCATTGGAGTCAACGGTGACATTTTTCCTGCTCTGTCAATTAGCCTTCTATTAAAATATGATTGAAAACAATTTCTTGTCATAATTTTTACGTCAATGTTAGTCATATCGACTTAGACAGTGAAGGGTAGGTATTAAACGGAAGCGATACATCAATTTGAAAGAAATTGGCTTTCAGAACTTCTTTGCGAGAGTAGCAATCAATCATTTGATTGAATGATGTATATGAGTATAGGTTTCCGAAGTAACACGTCGTAAATAAAGGCCACAGCTTTAATGATATATTACTGGAAAATAAAGTCAATACTCCTTTATCATGAGAAAGATTTTGAAGGACAAATTACTCCGTTGTAAATCTTCCATTGATTGCTAACACGTCTTCAATAATGAGACGAAAAATAAAAAAACCACATCTCATCACATACTACAAAGAAAAAAAAACGTGTTTCGTATTGGAGGAAATCTTCTGAATTACTCAGGAAACGAAATTCATTATGAAATTTTCCGCTTTAAAGACTTTTTCAAAGTTTTATCAAACTTATTTCATATTATAACTTATTCGAGATAATATTAGAATGGCGGAAGAAATTAATTTTTAATAATAGTAGTCAAATATGATAAGTATACCTTCATATTTAAAATACGAAGGTATAGTTATTAATTTAGGAATAAGTATAGCTCTTAAACTTCACACATTACTTGCTCATTGCATGATTCTCGTAATCGTGAATAAGATTTATTCCAAATATTAATTAATATTTAAGTTTTAAGTGTACCTGACTCCAAATATAGGGCGATGTAAATAAATACGATTACGTTTAATGTCTGATATTATTCATTAAATAAAATTTCTATTTACATCTCTCAACTTTAGGACTGTTTTCATTCATAAGTTAAGCAGTACTGTCTCCCATGTGCATTCAATCCTGTTAAATCTAGTATTTGTTTTTGTTATTACTAATGTACCTGAATGAAATAAATAATTCAAGTATTACAACTTAAACGGACGAACAGTATATATTAAGTCTCGAATTATTTATTGAAATTGATTGTGTTACGCGTAGCGAAGTGTTGTTCGTAGCGAAGTACTCGCAGAGGATTCACAGTCAGATAGCCGATCACGCTTCTCTCTTCCGCGGGGGCGACTCGCAGCCTCTCTCCGATCGGCGAGGGTGGTGGAGTGAGGTGAGATGAGGGGACTGGGAGAGGAAAGGGTTGCTCTAAAGCACTCCCTTCTCCTATCCCTGGCCCCGTAATTACGGCGGGTGCTCCGCTTTTGTTCTGACCGCACAGCCATTCATCATCGTTAGAGCGAGCCAGAGAACGATCGCGCCCTCCGCCCCCACCATCGCCTATGCGAGCATTCCTCAAATAGCTTCATTAGCGAGTACGAACGGATGCTGTCGCGACTAAGCACGAGAGGGCATCGATGTCCGCCCCCGCGGATCGAGGAACGCTGCTCTCACGCCAAATTTAAATAAATAAGTAAATAAATAAATATACGAAAGATAATACAAAAAAAAATTATCTTCCTCTACTCTCTTCTTCAGTAATGTCCGACTTATCTACGGTCGCGGGATATTTTCAATACATTCCCAATTGATCGAGTCGGCACGGGATGAGATTTGGCAAAATGTTGCACTACGAATAAAACTAATGGGTCATATTTATTTATTTGTAACGCGATATGTTGACTTTCATCAATAAATTTATACTATTTCAAACTGGTATATGAAATAGTGTATTTACTTAGTTTGAAAAAGTATTTATAATATTTCATATCATAATATAATGCAATTAACTGTCTACTTTACTATGAACTTCGTGAAACTAAACTTTTCTCTCAGTATATTTTCACATTTTTATGTACGACTGGGTAATTCCGAACTCATTTTTTTCTCCTAACCTACATGCCACGCCGAAAATTAATTCTGACAGCATAGATTTATAATACAAAGATTTATAGTCCAGCGTTTGGGGAAAAGTTTGATATCTCTCGGTTCGTAAAAAATATCTCTCGGGACGTAAAAATAAGTACTAGTTGGACCGGGACACTAGTTGAACAGCACTGCTCTAGTTGTATAAACCCCGAGGGGGAAATTTACCAAACGTTGGAGAATACATTAACATTAATGAACATCAGCAACATATTACTGGAACCAATAAACTAATCAACTTTTAAATGAATAAATTGAGATTGAGTTTACCCAGCTTCACTTGGGCAAATTTTTGTAACTACTTACTCGCCAATACTTTTAGTGTGATTAAGTTTGACAACGATTTACTTCGACACCACAAGATTACAACTTCACGTACTTAAATTGACAGAAGATTTGCATTGAAATCTTCATCTGATTTCATTCACGAAAATGAATATTTTTTCCATTCTTCTGTGCTCAAGAGACATTTCACTGTGACAATGTATTATTAACAGTTTTACAATGAATGATTAGGAAACACATTAGGAAAGACGAAAAAGAAATACGCACATAAATAATATTGATCATATCATACATGTACAGAAATATCAAGACAGCAGTGTTAAACCTAACGTAGCTATTCATTAGTGGTGTCCACGGTCGACTAACAACCATCTTGTTTCCAAGGAACTAATCACTCGGATACACAGATGTGTGTTACAGTTATCAGCAGAAGAGGCAATGGTACTATTTCAATAAAAATACTCCGTTGTATAACTTTTCTTGTCTCGAAACTTTTGTTAATTTTAATTGGTCTGGGTATCACTTCCGTTATCCAAAAGTCTTTTTTCTTACTGTGCTCAAGACACGAGACCGTCTAATTTATGAATCACAACAGACTGACAAACAAATTAGAAATTCGTAATACACGTTAAGGTATTAATGTAATTTGACATCTGCGTTAGTGTCTCCTTCAACTTGGATTTAATACTCTCAGTAGAAATTCATTATTGAAGACATCTCTGGCCTCGTATTTACCAAAGTTTCTTCCGCTCTTCTTTTTCCCCGTCCGTCATTTTTTTTCTCCTTTTTCGCTCATCCCGAAACGGCAGCTCGTAAGTTTATGGAGACGTCGAACTCGAACGATGTGGTAAGCGGAGATAAAAGATTTGTTCTCCGTAATTGAAATAGGAAGAAGTAAAATACCTTTTTGACAAGGCGCACGATATGTGAGAGGCGTCGAAAGGAACGGAGCGGCGGCGCGGGGTCGGGCGTCATGAATGACGCGCCGTTCAAATGCCCGCCGCCGCCGCCGCTTCCACCGCCCACGCCTACACTTACACGCCCACGCGGCTAAAGAGGAAACTTGATGAAACTCGGAATAGAGGTGTCAATAAAGGACGAAAAACAAAGTAATGAAATAAAGAGAAGAAAGGGAAAATAATGCGAGTGAGAGTGAAGGAACAAAGAAAATAAGGAAAAATTAATGAACGAAAGAGAAATGAAAACAAGATATTGGTAAAATACCCTTTTAGTTCAAATAAAAAAATTCTATTATTATTAAATTTTCATCATCGACAAATATTTTTTTTATAATCACTTCAAAAGTAATTATTTATTGTTTGACGTTATAATATGTTGTTTTCATTAAATTAAAATCTGATACATCGATGATATAACATAATTCATGTTTATTGGAATTACTTTTCAAGTGCTTAAGGTCAACTTGATGTATTAGGCTATTTCAGCGAAGGGATTATTGAGTCCTCGTTTATTAATGTAGGGTACGTCTGAAAACTAGAAAAGGAATTCTGTCGTTACGTTCAAAGAGATAATCAAAATTCCAATATCGTTGAGTCATTTTTTACCCTCAATCGCTGTAGCAGTAAGCCTAACAATTTAATATTTTTCCGGAATACAAAAATTAAATACTACAGTATTGCAGCTGAACCATTACTTTGTCTCCACACTTATTCGTAAAATAAAACAATTTTCCTGAAAACATTAATTATCAATTTTTAGTTCTAGCATTAGCTCAACGAATTCCATAGAATTGGTCGTTGATTTCCGATAATCCCGCGCACTCGAGAAAAACAGAATGAGTTTACTCGCTCTCTATCATTTCAATAGCTTCCATGCATTAAAAGTGTCGAGAACATGGCAGCCATATGAACCCCACCTCAGCGCGTCGCTATTAGAACACGGGCGGGACCACCGTCACCATTGAAGTATCGGGAAGAGCTTTCGAGACGCAGCACCCTACTATTACGAGGGTCTCGCCGCCCGCACCGCCGCCGCCGCCATTCAAAGACGACGCCCCCGGCATCGCAGCCGCCCCCGCGACTAGGAGGTTGAGGGAGCGGCGAGCCAATGACTGGGGGTGGTGACACTCAGAAAGCCATAAGAGAAGACCATGAACCCTGAAGAAGGTCCAGACGGTCACGAGTGGAATAAGATTAACTATACATTTTCCTTTCGTAGAAGTAAATATTGCGAGGAACGGGGAAAGAAAACGGATAAAAGGATGATAAAGAAACGCTAGAAACATAGTAAATTTGTAGAAAGGTATGGAACTCCAGATACCTAGAATAAATTACGCCAGAAAATTTGTCGTGGTATAACGGTGTCAGAAAATATAACATAACACATTCTCAAGTAATTTTCTTTTAATAATGAAATCAAACAATGAAGTCAAAAAGATATGAAAGAGTTACCATAAATAAGAAAATTCCAAAATTGACGCGAATTCTTTTGAACAGATCCGTTACGATAAGCACTATTTTGCACCTAAACCGGGGATAAACCACTGGATATAATCAGTGGATTGAGTAAATGGAGAAGATTTCTGTGATGAAAGGCATCCAATAAAATATCATAGTCTGGACAGCTATGTCATACGGCACTACGAGGAAAGCCCGGAAAGAAAAAAGTGATGATGCTAAATATGAAAAGACAAGAAGAGGTATAACGCATAAACCAATGAGGCAAGAGACAGCATATTGTTCATTAATGTCCAATATATGCACTTATTGACGTGCAATAGCACTAAAATAGTATGGAGAGGTTTTGAGAATTCATAATATAAGTATATCAGAATAGTGTTAAAACGTGCTACGTTGGGAGAAACATCGGTGGTAACGCGGAAGCTTTGGATTTTTAGAGGTTCCAGTGAACAACATACGATAAGTTCGAACACAAATTTCTGTACATCAAGTTGGCAAAGAATGACAACCAAACACTAATAGTTGAGAAAGAATAAGGGACAAAAATGTTACTGAAAGATAATCAATTACTCTGTTTCCAAAAAAATCAAGGTATGAAACTATTTTGTTCATAATTAGGGTATATTATTTTTATAATTTTTAAATCTTTACATTAAGAAAACTAGTACGTTATGTTTGAAATGAATATTTTTAGAACATGTTAAAAAAGAAACGTCGAAGAAATGATATAATTTAAGTTGACTACTATAATTCATCCTTTCTTTATAATATGAGCTTCATTTCCCAGATTTCATAAGATACATTTGTGAATGCAGACTTCGAGGTTATGAAGAAGCGCTGCGCCAGTTGTTTCCCTGTCTGCCGTGAGCATCTTTTCATGAATGGCCGATGTTTCACAAGGACGCCGCGTAGGCAAATCCCACAGCACCTGGACCACAGGTCGTCTGTGCCGGTCCAGTGGCGTCGGCGGCGTTCTGCGTGGCCAAAGCCCAGGCGCCGCCGCCTCAGTCGACGCCGCCACCGCCACCGGCATGCGGAAGCGGGTTCTGTGCTGACACAGCGACTGCAACGCACCGGTAGGGACGGCGACAGAGGCGAACTCAGGATGCACGCAAAGGGAGGCGATCGGAAGACCATAACTCCAAGGATGAGTCGTTCACCACTGACGAGATACCTTTATATATTAATTAAGAAATGGTACAATTATAACCACGGGGACAATTAATGAGGATAAAAGACTATAGGATTGAATTTGAAATCATTCTCTGTTATGTTGCTATGTTAAATATTTGTTACAGCCGATGAAGGTACCTACCAAAGTTTGAAATGTTAGGAGCCGAAAAGCTATCAAAATAAATATCTGTACTTCATGTTAAGGTCCTATTCAACAATATATGTTACGTATATGTACAATGATTCCACAACAATTTTCTTCCGCTACATCATGATTCAAAGCAAGAAAGAAAAATAAATTAATACATCTCGACGTGTAGAAAACATTTACTCATAAGTGTATTCTTATTTTTCAATAACGAAGTGAATACATTCATTGGAGTTTTACTGTTAAAATTACAATTTCATCAAGCAAATTTATATTTACTTTGAGCTCTATTAACAATTCATAAACAAACTAATTCACAACTTTTGAGTGTACAAAACAATGAAATCCCGCCTCACAAATATTCCACATCCAATGGAATCGTGCCTCCATACATCAGTGACAAGCGTCTGTTTCTAGACACAATCAGGGTGTCCAAATACGGCTCACTCACAGACCGAACTGGACTTGGTTGTCGCCCCTGTGAAATGACGTCACGCCGCTCACGTCTTCATCAGGAGACCGGAGAAAAATGACAGCGGCGGTGGCAGCGCCAATGCGCCTGCAAGTCCCTGTTCCCGCTTCGGCCCCCCTGTCGTGGACTTACCCTCCCGCCTGTCTGCCCACCGCCCGCGCCGCGCGCGCTTTCCGTGTCTCGTGTCAAGCGGCAGCAACCACGCACTTTTTCATCGTCGTCACAAGGCGTTGGGATGGAGACGCTGTATGTAGGAGGCTTTGGAGGGAGCCATGTAGAATCTAGCTTCGAAGCCTCCGGGGGAGACCCAATCATGAAATCTTACACTCAATGTTTTTTTAAACTTTAATTCATAACGTAGTATGGAAATATGGGTACTTTCACTTATCATTTGACATATTCAAACTTTTGTTAGTCTTCTTTCTTCTGCAGATCTATCAAATAGAACTAGTTTTGATCTTTCATTTAGATTTGACGTTTCCAATAGAACTATGTATTCATTTCAAGACAACGGTATAACATTTATTGAATTTGAACGAACATCAGAGTAACAGTGCCGCCAATATTTATACGTTTTCTATTATAATGAAGAGGATCGAACCTTTTCTTTGTTCAGTCGGAAGAATTCACCTCGGCACAAAGAAAATCACTTTCCATTCGTTAAATTTGATAATGTGTAAATTGTTGCAGTGTTATATCTCTGTTGATCGAGCAAATTCAATAAATGTTGTACCTTCATATTCGTCTGTTAGAGGCGCTAGTATTTGTGGGAGGGCGGTCTGCCGCGAGTCATCCTCTAAAGGGCCTCGAAATGGGTCATCAAAAGTCATGTAAGGGAAAGTTTCAACTTAAATATACTCTAATTTTGTTATAGCTAAAATGAAAAACAGTTGGGTTTCTTAAATCAACTTCTTATTGATGCAACAAATTTGTATACGCCATGTTTCACACGCAACACAAACATTCGTGGCTTGAAAAGAGGGTATTCAAAATGCTCTGACTCCAACTTTAATTAACGTAAATTATTGTTTTTGAAAAATATAAATACGAAAATAGCAAAACGTGAAAAAATATTAGTAAAGTGTTTCATTAATTTGTTGGATATTATTTAACAATAAAGGTTAAAACTAATTTAACTTGAATCAATATTTTGTCCTTTGTTGATGACCATATGAAAAAAATTTCTTTTCATGGGTTCCAAATGTCAAGAAATGTTGAGAGGCACAAGAAATAAAACAAACGGGTGTTCTATGACATTAATCCAAACAAACTTATATACTTCATAAGTAGTTGGGAACATTTTTTCAAAATCTTGAATATTTCTCTCTCTTTTAGGGCTGTGCGTACCAACATGTAGATATGCGATTCATTAATTTAATAGCATATGTATTAATGTCTTCATCATAATTAATGGTAAAACACAATAGTGATATCATGAGACATGAAATAGAAGAAGAATATGATATACAGCGTTTTGAAACCTTAGACTCCAATGAATTGCTACACTCAGCTTGAACGCAGCTGGAGTTGATTCTTGGGAAACTGTTTCGAAAAGTGCACCATTGCAGACAGTTACGGATGCTGAGATTGGCGACGAAGACTTTATAAGAATGTGAAGACGTGTATCACAAGTTAGCAAAATACAACTCACTAAACTTTTTCCCTGTTTGTCTTATCGTAACAGCTATCAATTATTTATTTAATTCTAACAAACTAGGTTGTAGGTTACAGGAATGGATCAACTCGTTATTTGAACGTAGAACTCGAGGAGATGAAGAGATACGCCATAATGGAACCATTCAGTTAGATAATTATATTAATATAAAATGTACTCACAATAAAGAAATAAAATTGAGTGTAAATAAGTTTTTCCGTTTCTTCAACATTCAGCTTAAAAACTCGATAACCAATAAAAAATGAAAATATATAAAATAAAAGTAATTGTTTTTAACAAGTATTGTTGAACATGCTATGACAATGGTGCAACAAAACTTATTTTCATTAATTAATGTCTCATTATAATAATCGTCTTATATCATATGTGAAAGAAAAAATGATGAATAGTGAGGTTGTTAGGAAAGAAAGTAGTCTCTAACCCCTGAGACGCATTATTTCTTCTTTCCGTCAGTTGTAGAAGCAACGAGAAACCAGAACGATACAATGCTTTCCTATTTCTCTCAGGAATCAAACCTAATGATTATTCTTTGAATTTCTCTCTCTCGATCATAACACACTCTTCATAAAGTCATTCTCTAAATAAACCAAGAGTATTAAAGAAATGACCTCTGACACTGTATGACTTATTTGAGACATATAACTATAGTTTAGTTCTACGAATTAATCAATTTCCTTCTATTATAAATGACGTCAAAAGTACCAGACATTTCAGAATGGATCATTTTTTAAAGAGTTAAAAATGTTCAAATGCTTGAATATGTCACTAAAAAGCTTTTCTTTAATCATGGACCATTCACAGTATCCATCTGGATCACCTGATTCCAATTTCATTCAGACAGAATCGATCATATGAAGCTGAATCGAATATTCCATTTTGTCACCTCGTGGAACCGAACAGTAATCTTGGAAATCATTGACTCGTATAACCCAGTCAACTTCGTCAAGTAAGAAGCAACCAGAAAACACATGAATGTGAAGAAGATGATGAAAGAAGATAGTGAATGGATAGCAATCATTCCCGGAAGTGAACGACGCAGCAACTCGAGAGGCGGAGCTGGAACAGCACTTCCGGTGTGAGAGCGCTCGCAATGATAGCGTTGATTTATGATTCCCATTTACGTCTCTACGACGCATGAAAATGCCATTCATCAACACTGGACGGATTTCTCGAGAAAAGAAGTTATTTAATTCGACAAAATAAGTTAACTGGATATATTCGATAACAGGGGTAGAAATAACACGTTGAGTTGACTACTACGAAACAGATTCTAATAATATATGTTTTCACGCCCCAGTTTATCACGAATACATCTGTTAACAGATTTACTAAGTTGTAATGGTTTATAAAACAGTCAATTTTGAAATAGCAAGAAACTCTACTTGAATTATTTTTCAGAAAAGTTACATACACAAGCGTAAGAGACCTTTTGGAATTATATAACGACTTGTTATCAGAAGATAGTATTTTTTATGTTTAATTACAATTATTTGATTAAAGTGTTGGAGATATAATATACCACTTTACTATTTTTCGTCATGGGCACGGAAAACCGTAAATCCGAACATGTTATTTTCAGGAAATGAAGAAAACTATGATATGTAATGGCATGGAAGTTAAAAATATTCTAGCTATTTTTCAGCATCGTGATGGTACTAGATTTCGGACTTTTTCTTCTCCAGAGATAGCGCCTAGTCTCAGAAGATGAATTAAAAGATTATATAAGAAAAAAAATTGCTAATTCTTAATTACATTGTATAATCAGCATTTTAACACCTTTCTGATATTTTTTTCGTATTAATTTCAACTTCCCGTCACAGACTGAAACAGTGGTTTTTGAACATACAGTATTATATAATCTGAATATTTGATCATTGGGAAAACCTAGGGAAAAGACTTGGACATTACACAGTATAACTATCAGGGGAAACAGGAGCCTCATAAACTGGAGACGTCCAAATTTCTCAGCAATTAAAATACTTTATTCACATAATGTATGTTGGACTGAGGAAATAACCGAATTATCTTCTTCACAGTACATGTCACGTGAACAACACATCCTTTTCTTATATTTAAAAGTAAAAATGTGAAGGAAAAACGTACATTTTAATAATGATCTGATTAAATGAACTGGATATACTGAAGAAACGGATAAAAGAGTACCGGATAAACGTAGTGGTGACGAATTGGGTTGCGACTATTGGTCGGCGGTGTCCCTCGAGTATGATGTGTTGACGCTTTGTCTTCCGCCTCTCCATCTCAGTATGTGTGTGTGTGTGTGTGTGGACGTGCAGGCGGCGATGTCGGCGGCGGCTGCGGCGACTCCGCGGCTGCCACAACAACGAGCGGCGCTAATGAATGAGTCACGGGTCGACGTCGAGACAAAAGAGGAGCGTGGGCCGTCACCGTCGCCGCCTCCGTCACCACTAACCCTCTCTTTCACTCTCTCTCCTCTGTATCTCGTCCTCTCACCCCATCGACGGAACGTCACCTCCTTGAAACCCCACCTCTCCTGTGGGTCGACGCTCTCTCTCCGCCACCGTTTTGGACACACTCTTCCTCCCGCCTTTACACCCACCGACCTCCTCCTGCGTACAAACACTCCACCGCTGGACACGGCAGCGCGCGCTTTACGTCCTCCAGGGTTAACGACGCGTGAAAATTCGCCGGATTTACGCGTAACGTGGTCATGTCCAGGGTTTTCTTCTGTTTGTGTTCAGCGGATTTTTCTTTTTTTTATGGGGGAGGGGGCAAGTGTTAAAACACGCAACACAATTGTTTGCTTTCAGTGGAAGCTCACCACCTCGATGTGCGAATGCGGATATCATTACCAACTGTTCACATACTACGCCTCTTTTCTCAGGACCTGTTATTACTCAGTTTACTTAACTAATTTATAATTGCTACTTAAATCATTTTTGTTACAGTAAATGATCATTTTTCTTTATTCCTAGTATATCATAAAAATCTTGGGAACTACGCATAATTTATAAACCTCTGGTTAAAAATTTTAGGTTTAAAAATTATTAAGTTATCACTTTCATCGATATCTTCCAACATACCTTTTTAAATTGCGTTTCTTCACTTATACTCGTATAAAAATGACTTTCATTTTCATTTTGAAATCTTATTTTAAAAATCTATTAATAATTTGTTCCGTAAAACATAGAAAAATATTAAATTAAATAAAAAGTTAATACCGTGGGCAACCAAAATATCGGATATTTTGCATGTGTATTGTTTAATTTTACAACGTTTAAGTAGTGTGTAAAGTGTCAACCTTAAGCCAATTTACGATTTATGACCTTTCTTATTCTATGAATACTACATTAATTTAAGTTCCATGCTGGTCTCTTACATGATTGTCCAGATGTATGCTCCATCCTATATTCAAATCAAAACAATATGAATAATTTTCAAGTTGTTAGAAGAGTAGACCTCTAGTCTGTCTCATCATTCAGTCACGTTATATTTTTATTTTTGTGAAACCTGTCTTCCAAAATTTCTCAAAAAATAAACAAGAATATCTGTTCACGAAACATGATCTCAAGATATCGGACTATAGTCGTCGCCAGTTGTGTTGCTTTAACACCGCCGTGGAAGAGGAATTTTGTCCGTTTGTGTCGCATCGCAGATAAATCTCAAGGCGGCGCGACGCGGCGTAATGAGGCCGGGCCTGGAGGCGTGGCGACGCACGCCCGTTGCTCTCCTCTGCTGTCTCCTCCTCCTCCTCCACCACCATTCTCCTTTGCTTCCAACGTCCCTCGGAGCGCTCTTTCTCATTCTCTCTCTTTCTATCTTTCTTCTTCTCTTTCTATTTCTCATTCTCTCTCTTTCTATCTTTCTTCTTCTCTTTCTATTTCTCACCCTCTCTTTCTCTTACTGCCACTCTCTCTCTTTTTGTCTTCTTTATCTCTTTTTCCTTCTATCTCTCTCACCCATTGAAAAAACTTTCGGCATCGATCACATGCTAGACGTGGGTATTTCAACGTAGAGTAAATTAACAACATATCCAAAATTGATGCAAAATATTTAAATGACTGTTAATATTCTGTTATGGCATTCAAAACTTTTAATATCAAAATTAAATTTAAATGAATCTCTTGCTTTTAGCTGTGGTATTTAATATTAGCTTGCTAACGTTTCGACAACATATTTCGTCCTCATCGGGATATGATATAAATGTAATGTGCCCTTCGAACCAAATTCGTTAATACTAGTAAAATTGAGGATATTGTTGAGATAGAACTTAAACGATTCAATACAAACGTATTTCAGCACTATAATATACATCAAACATATTAATAAACTAAAGAAAACCCAATAGTACGTATTGAATATAGGGATTGCCAACACTAGTGATTTGAATTAAAAGGAGAATTGTGCAAAATGAGTACTCAAAGCTAAACATTACATGAATGAGACAATAAAAGTGTACGGTTTGCATGGAAGAGTATTGATTTGGGCATGGAATACATATTTGAGTGTTTGCTTCTGGGTTTACGTTTTTTCTTCCGTACATACGTTATTCTAAACACACCAAATTTATCCATTGACCGAAATATTTTATGACTAATATTATTAAGGACTATAGTAATAAGGGATTCGTTGCATAGAAAAACATGCATCAAGAGAAAAAAACTTGAACTAAATTCGCTGTTTTAGTCTTAAAATATTTTGGTTTATAGATAAATTTGGTGTGTTCAGCAAAGCAAATCAGAAGCAATAACGTATACCCCGAAGCAAATGCTCAAAACAAAATTTCTTTACTTGTTTCTTTACTTTGTGTATTAGTAGTATATCCATTAATTTAATAAACTTCGAAAAATAAAAATATAATGTATCATATTTATTTCGTCTTGATTAGGCAAGAGTTCAGAAAAGGCTTAAATAAATGCAAAAAAAAAAATCTTAAATAGTGCCTAATCTCATTAAATTCTTTGGAGTTGCAAACGTTTAACCTTTTTACCCCGCTCTTAATTCAAACCATCTAAGTAAAAATTTTGCCCACTTTACTACCCGGAAGTTTCAATCACTTTTAGAAGGATGTTTAAACATGAAAAAGTAAATGGCCTTCTTAACGATTAAACTTCGTATTAATTAACTGGTTTGTTGCTCTGAGAAAAGTATTTGAAAAAACCGATTCAGATTAAACTCACAATACCAAGGCAACGTTTGTAAATAACAAAAAGTGCCACGGAGTAAGAAGGAGAGCTTGCAAAGTTTGAGTGTAATACGAGTTTCGTTTTGATGGTTCCACACAAGAACTCGGAAGTCTATTGTACTGACGCCAGGATCAGATGCAAGAGTCAGGTGCACACACCGTCGGTTTTTCTTCTGTTGGCGAGTCTCAATTCCGTATATTAAAACTGACATTAATACGCACAGGAATATATATCTTTCATTTTCCTTCCCGCTTATGGGACTCGTACACATTCTTTACTTTTTACGAACGAATCTGGGAACTGGGTTCACTTGTGGAAGTGGTAGAATACTATAGGGATAGTTCCGCAACACTTCATACTTCGTAGTTGATATAACGTAGTTATTAATTAATTTTTATTTAGTAGAATTTGTTTAATGTAAAGCAACCCAACAATATCTTTACGAAAACCTTAAAGCTAAAAACTAATTTTTTCCGTATCGTCATTTAAACCTATATATTTCCGATGCGTTTCCGTCAATACAATGTTTTTCTTCCCCTAAACGATATAGAACTAAATTTAGAAAACAAATGACCTTAGTAAGTACAAAATTAGGTACTTTTTTTGGCTAGATAAATTAGGAGGACCGTCATTTATGTAGGTTATTCCTTTAGACTCACATAACACATCAGAATAAAAATAGAAAGTATTTATTTCGCAAAGAATTATTGACAATATATTTTACCGACAGATGAAGATACACGTAAGTGCCTTCCTCGACGGTTACAATGTCCGTGGTAAGAATATTATTTATCACTATATAAGGCTACTTGATTGAAAAACATGCATAGATGATTCATAGTAATATTCCGTTTTATGTTATCTTGGTATTACAAGTGATCTTGCTCAATTCGTTTTTCCTCTTTTCACGATGAAATTTTCATGATATTAGTCTTCGAAGAACGCGCGATTAGTGCTCATACGTGCCGGATAAAATTTGAAAAAACTACTGCCTCTTTTTGTGTTTCACACAATTTCACAGGGATTGATAAATAACCATCAAAGAGTGTAGATTCGTATAAAAGACAAAGAAACAACTTTCTTTACGTTTACAATAATTCCGAAGATGTAGATTTCGTTCAAAGGAGTTTAAAAGAACCCCTTTATAAAAAGGAATATATTTATTATAAAATCAATTAGTTTCTTTCTCAATTTCCATCCCTCTGTAGATATGTGACACAAAGCGCATCGCATTCATCTTCGCAACCCCTCGGCGAAGCCCGAGTCCACGATATACGTCCTTAAATACTCCGAACGACTGCGTCGACGAAATAAACTGTGTAGCCCCACGCAGCGACGTCAGCATCTTAGTTTCTCAGACGCTTTCAAATCTCTCGAACAAGTTGTTAATGCTTGTGCGTGGGCGCCTAATCGATGGTCTGGATCTATAAATTTTTACTGCATGCGGCGCCACTCTACAGCGAAAACACGACGAAGCTCCGACGCGCTTGTAATTTCCGTGTATTGGGGCGCGTCCCGGTATCCACCGCCGCGCAGGCGAAGTCGTTCCGCACTCCGTAACTTATCGGCAAACGATGGAGTGAAGCAGGATGGCAATAGGTGTGAATGCAGTGCAATACAGGATAGCAGCAAACTCACCGTCGAGACACCAGAGAGGAAGAAGAAGGAGAAAAAGAAAGACGGAAAGTAAGAAAACGCATAAAAGAAATACGGCAAAAACGGAACCAAAAAAGAAAACAAACGCCAACAAATAAACAAAGAAAGAAAATAAGGAAGAATAATTAGCAAAGAGCGTATCAGGAAGAAAAAGTCTCGGTTATTACGCCTGCATTTATCTCAAATTTAACAAATTTACAGCTTAAGAATTGTATTACATTCTCCATTGAGTTTTTCTCTCGGAATAAACCTTTCGGTGAAAAGATCGAGTGCAGCGTATACAAGGGGAAAAAACTAAGATTTATCTCAAATTATTCTTGATTATTTGTCATAAATCAGTTTACATACATACAAAAGTATAAACATTTCTTGGTACCAATTTTGTGAAAGGTCTATAAACAATTCGGATTCCAAATGAGTAAGGAGTTCTTAACAAACTGGTATAAAAATCAAATGAGAAAGATTTAGCCACGTCTAAATTTCTTAGCATAAATCAATAAATTTCTGAGCAACATGAGAAGAAGTACCTTAATTTATGAAAAACAGTATTCATGTTACTTTCCAATTGAAATACTCGACTGTAACATGCATTCTTTTGCTTTCTCAATCACAGAGAAGAAGAGCTGACTTAGAACTAAATAGGAGGAAGAAGGGTTTAAACTAAGAATTATGTGTTAATATAGAACATAAGAGAAACGTCACAAGTAAAACAATAGATAATAAATAAGACTATTGTGTGATCTAATTGCATCATTGATTCGTCAAGAGACGCAGAATTGTCAATGAAAAACTATTCTCCATGGACCTCGTATTATGTCCACGCTAATAGAGCTTGTGAAGGCTTTAGACCAGACATGTTCCCGGATTATATAGACGTTAAAATCACGAAAGAATCTGAAAAGACAGAACGAGTGAGTCATGTAGTGCTTTGATAGATATTGAGGCAAAACCGTATCTTCAATACTTTATAATCGCGCATAAGTTAATAAAAAACTTAATTTTTGATTCAATTTTTCTACATATTTATTAACCCTTAAAGGTTTTTAATTCCTCGTTTTTCCACTCATCTACACATACTAAATTCAAAAACTTTATTCCTGTTATTCCGGACGAGCGGACGTAAGAAACCAAGATCTTAATGAAAACTTTATCTACACATGGAGAAGAAGAGAGTTGATGATTCTAAATGCTGGAAATGGCGTGCGGAGAGGTACTGCGACGAGTCTGATATCAAATGCTCGATCATCTGTTCGTAACTATTTTCAGCATGCGGAAGCTATCACAGATTCATGAAAACATTTGGGACGAATTTTCGATGGAATGCAATATGTTTAATGGCGATCAAACTACTGGTGTCAGGTCTTGATATACCGGAACATCTGTACATAGATCTCCGCGTAATGTTAGAAAAATCATTCGAAAGTCTGATTATGATTTTGTTTGGATCTATGTTTGTTTGTATATCAGCTTAATGGGTAATAGTAACAAGTAACAACAATTTAAATTGTAGCGTGTTTATTGATAGAGAATGCAATAAAATCTGTGCACTCGCTCGACTTCTTAAGTGAGCAGCGTCGCCAACCCATATTTGATCTAAGGATTCAATAGGCTTTATACTAAAGATTAAATAGACAAACCCATATTTGATCTAAGGATTAAATAGAATATATATTGTTAAAACAGTGGCTCAGGGGGCACGTACCCCCATCCAGAAACGTTTTTTTATTCTACCTTATTTTCGATATCCAACATATTATTTAAATATTACCACTTTCGTCATATCTTCTAATACCGTCGAATTAATATAACATCATACGTTTGATAGTTTTAAATGGAACGCTGGAACTTTTTCGATTTCATGTGAACTACCGTTGATCAGCATGAAGACGACTATAGTGCGAAGTATGAAAGGACTATAGTACTCGTATGAAATCATATTGAGTAAGTCTGAAGCAGTAAATAAGCTATCTAGAAGGAAAGCCAAAATAAAAATTCGGCTAAAAATATGAATTTCAGAAAGGTTATTTACGAAAACTGCAATTTAAAGTAACGCGTTTATGTTCAGAAATGTCTTAAAATGCAGTTTGAAGTAGTTAATTTTAAAAAATTCCAGCGAAGAAATCTGCACACCCTGGTATTTTTCTGCGTGGACACGCCCAAAATCAAATTCTAGATCTCCGTGGTAAAGTAAGCGGTAAGGTAAACTCGATACGAGCATATCATATTTCAACCATTTATACAAAGTTGAGAGGTGTAAAGACGTATCTATCCGGAGAATACGATGAAATCATTCGCGTACAACTTACGTACGAGAACAGTATCCTTTGAGAATTGGGGAAGGCAGTGAAAGAGTTTGGGATGGTGTTAGTGTGTATGTGGCATGTCGCTCATTCTCCACCCACCCCGTTTCGTATAGGTGGGAGCGTCGTTCTGCACAACCACGCCTTACACCTTCGTAGAATTGCGGTATTTCATACAACATTAGTGAGGCGTGTAGCATCGCACGTGCGCGCACCGTCACAGAGTGTTTCGCAACGCTTTCTCCTTTGTGGGACTCTGGAAGACGTGGTCGCTTCTGGAAGTATATGTTGTCGCAAGGAATCACCATGTTGTAGCTACAAAGTACGGTATCTAAAGGTTGGATTGAGAAGCATGTCGAATTATGTTCGCTAATGTATTGTCTACACGAATCTATCTGGAAAAGAATCAGGTTATATATNCTTGTAGGTAAACAGAGAATGTAGTAACGACTAGTAGCGACGATTCAAGCAAGCCGTGACAAAATCTTCGTTAACTATTTAAATAGAACTAGATTTTAGCTATAAATTATTTCTACCTTTTTGAGGACGAAATACTAATGATAAATACGATGAATGGACAACCAAATTAATAAATTTAGGTGAGCCAAATTGTATATTCTTCTTTCTAGAAGGTAACTCTTAGAAGAACATATCTCTCAAGTCATAGCTAACCAATTGTCAAAACCGAGATACTATTACAGACATAATTTTCTGGATTCTGGTCTCAGCGTAATCTTTTATTTCACAAACACGTAAACTGTCTGTTACTTGTTTTTATAATATACTTTAAAATACAAATTAATTTCGAATTGTCTATTTTTAAACAGTTTCCCTGTAGAGTTGGGAGCTTCGCGAGAGAACTGGATGTCAAAAGATGATACGAAAAAAACGAATACCCTAATTTTTACTGTAGAAGTGAATCTGCAATAAGTAAAATTATACGAATTATGGAGCACGCTGTTGCCTCTAAAACACATTACGAGACTGTCCAGAGCGACCAATACTAATTTTTTTTTCTTTGTTCAACTAGCACTGTATTAAAAACTGTTGTTCCAATCAACTCTTGGAGTGAAGAGTGGATTAAAAAACTAAAATGGAAACAATAAAATAAAAAGTATCCTACTATGAAAATATTATTTTCAAAATATACTTTACTAACTCATCTTCACGTATATAAGCAAACGCCATGGATTCAGACCTCGAATTATTCATCGATTCCTTGAACTCTCCCACAAGCACAATCGATGTCCAAACGCTTGTCATCGGAGCCAATTCTGCGCAACATCCTATACAACGACGCGCAATTTCGTGCAACCATTATGCAAAAATATGAAATGTAAGCTCCGCGCCCTCGTGGACCTCCACCCACACATCGGTGGCAGCAGCTTCGAAGGCGTGGAGGTGGAGAAGCAGGTTGGAGAGGAGAGGCGTCACCCACAGAACTCAGCGGTGTTTTCTTCACAAATCCAATAATAAGACGCAGAAGAGAATTAATCACGGTCCGGACGCGACAGTGGAGAGAAGCGAGCGGACTGCCGCTGCTGCTGTGGCACCATTAATAATGTGGGTGACAGCGGCGGCGAAGGTACTCGAGTCAAGTGATGCAGGAGTGGAGTGGAGGAATAGATGTGGAAGTGGGTAGGAGGAGGGGAATTTGAAATAGACGATAAGGGGGAAACGAGGGTCGTAAGTCGAAAGCGCTCACCTCGGTGGAAATTATTATTAATCTTATTATTACTACAGATTTTTGCTCGCTTAAATCTGTAGTTTGCTCGCTTAAATAGCGGTTATATTCTATTCATCGACTTATATAAGCAAGATGAATAATGCTATGGCAGGTTAAGAAACTTACGAACAATGTAGCAAGTATTAAGGATAACAGATTTTTGCATAGTGTTTATGATAAAAGGTGAGAAATTATTATTATTATTATTATCAACTTCATCATCATTCTTCTTATTGGTGGATCCTCGGCTCTAGTCTCGATAAGGAGAGGTACATTTCAAATACTCCCCCATCTTGGATAAGAGCACTTAAATATTTATTCTAATTTCAAAACAGTTTTACACGTGTCAAGAATGAATGGATGTGGGAAATGAAGTGGGGTTGATCTCGGGTGCGATTCCCGACCTTCAACCGCCATTTTCACGCAAAATAATCGCATTTAGGAACTATTCATAATTATCATCCGTTCATAATTCAGGTCTTTTTGGTTGGGTCGTATCTTGATCACTTCCGGGTCGCACGCAGCTCCGTGAAATGGAATAATATTCATGAGTTTCTACAATACTTAGAGCACAATATATGATATATGAATCATGGATTAATTCAATGTATCCGTACATCGTAGTATTTAAAGAATTTAACATCATCTACAATCCATAAGTGCATTTCCGCTTCCTTTCGCAGTATATCATCCATCATTTCCCAGTTCTCCAATGTAGAGTGAACAAAGAGAGAAAGCGAGAGAAAGATGTTAAGATCCATTTACAACCTATCAACGACTCCCATACGTTTAGGGTAACCT
Organism: Laupala kohalensis; assembly: GCA_002313205.1. Taxonomy (NCBI): domain Eukaryota; kingdom Metazoa; phylum Arthropoda; class Insecta; order Orthoptera; family Trigonidiidae; genus Laupala; species Laupala kohalensis. The sequence continues at coordinate 52,287 of NNCF01132961.1, forward strand.
ATTCATTCTTACAATGAATAGGATATATTGGCAAATACATACGTGAGCAGAGCTTTTTATGTTGAGAAGAAGTTAAAGAATAATAGCGCCAATGGTTACGGAAAGGATTACAGATCGGAATAAGAAAACTAAAGACGCATTTTAGCAAAAATTAGCTAGGGGGTAGGAACAAACTATAAATCAATTAAACGGCACTGCAATTGATTTGAACCAACTTGATAGTCCAGTAGGGCATGAGTAGTCAGATTTTTCTTCACACACACTATATATATAAGATTGNTCTTAAAGATCGATGCCCTTTAAAATTCTTTAAAAATTAATTATGCGAAATCTATTGAACGGGTCGAAAGAGAGAAAAGAAGGTGTTTCGTTTATCAGATGTTGGTTCATAGGTACATATAACAAAGCTTAGGGTAGTATGAATTTGCCAGGCATTAATCCAGCACATTGAAGAGATATTAGTAAAACTTTCCATTATATTATCCACTTTGTTCATAGTAGAAATAGACATTATTACCGCATTTCATGAGTTATAGTGTATTCAAAACTGCGAATAATTAATTATACGGTTTAAATTGAAACAACGTATTTCTAAAATGGTCATTAGATGTACTTGAATTCCGTTCGGTTTGTGACTGTTTTCTTCTGTTGAATAACTTTCTTAGTTGTACGGAATGCCTGTAATAAATATAATCGTGCGGAACTCTTATATAATTGTGACACTTGTGATAGATTTTTATATGAACTTCATTAAAAATTACACGCGAATTTATTTTAAAACGCCTCTTCAGAGACTTAATCCATGCTCGAAACCCTTCAAGATGGTTTTGTTCAAATATTAGCTCCTAATTTTAGAAGACGAGGTGATACGTAAAAATTTATTCTTTCGTGAAACAGAAATTCTGGACATTAAAAAAAAACAGGTTACTCTTACTACCTTAAGAGGGCGAATTAAAAGCCAATAAATACGGAAGGATGTAAGAGGATGGAAAAGTCGTATTGACTTATAGTTGAACAAGATAGACACAACTATGCACGTGCTCTTTAGTACGGAAATGCAACGCTGACTGAAGGGCGGTAAAATAGTAAACGGGTGATAAACAATTAACGGGACGGACACAAGGATGAGTGAAAGCAAATGAGCAGACGTAGGCGCACGTAGGTGGATCTGTGAGCAGACAAAGCCTGAAGGATCTAAAGAAGCTGGATGATAGGAAACGTGTCGTAGATCCAGGCTGAGAGAGGCGTTGGGCGCGGCGCCAATATGCCAGTCTTCTCCTCATTTACAATTGAAGAGGGGACAGCCGGCACCGACGGCGCCCCCACTGCATGGATAAAAGAACTTCATAAGTGTGAACTACGGAACTCGTTTCATAGTCAACTGATGGTGTAATGCTCTAAAAAAAAGTCAGTGTCCACGTACAATTTCTGCGTTGTTCAGTTTTCAAAGTGATACTGCCAGAGTAAGCCGAGTGAAAAGCTGTAATGATTTACAACACAGAGAGATTTAATTCACGTTACAAAATAACAAATGTGTTTCACGCTTAAAATATTTTATTATAAAAAATATATAATAATAACGAATCAACTTTTATAGTACTTTTTTGTGGTATTCTATAGTAATATTACTTTCATTCTATGAACGGATACAAAAGTTGGACGATATTAGGCTATATGCGTCCTATAGGCTATAGGCCTCCTGGCTATTCAGCTCTTTAAGTACGTCTAGAATCTACACAGATTATTTTCTCAATGAATATCATCCTATAGGTGAACTTTTATTAAAATCAAAATTAATTCAGTTTTTGAATATTTTTACGTATATAATGTGAGTTACTATTCATTCATGCTTTTAATGCGGGTCATGCAATTCTTTCTCTAAAGATAACTTATGTTGAAAATGATGAATGTACAAAAAATTTCTAATGTAGTAATGTTTGTTTTCAGGCGGAAACAAATTAAATTTACGAAAATTATTGTAGTGTAATGAAAGAAAAGAAAAGAAGTGAGTGAAGATTCATTCACACTAAAGAAACAGATCATACAAGACGCTAATGAAGTTTCTCAGAAGCATTGTACAGAACAAACAACCTTAAGATGTGCGTGTCTTCTCTCAATGCATCAGAGTGTGGAACTGTGAGTATTTGAATAGGAGACTTAATCGTTGGGCGGTGCAAGCAAAGCGGTTCAGCGTGGAGGCGAGTGTCCGCTGTCCACGGAGTGAGGGTGGAGGACGCCAAGGATGAATGGAGGAGGACGCAGTTTGAGGATGGCGAGGACCGACACTTAACCAATACTGTTGTAGAATATACAAGACACGTAGCAAATTTTTGCTTTCCTCAAAAATATTTTTAAGTGGCTGACCCTGCCCGGTATCGCATGGGAGTATTTTTTGTGATACGATTCATTCTTCGCAATAATTCCGAGAAGACAAAAGTAGTACGTTTACAAAAATAAAATCCTGATGATATCTAAATTATTTTGTCATTAACAAAGATTTGTAAAAACACATTCACTGAAATTTATTGCCTTATAATAAAACTTTTGAAAAATCCTTTCTAGGTGAGTCTGTAGGATAAAAAATTATATATCCTGTCAAAACTTCAAGTTCCTTTCTTTTATAAGATAATTTTCTATGCGAGATGCCTAATTTAAATGAAAAGTTTTCATTTGTGTTCGTTATCTCATAGTGTAATGGTATTCTGTGACGTTGGTTAAAAACCCAACTGATCGAAATGGGATTTATCGTGTGGGACAAAAAGGGTCTGGCGCAGTTTATGTCGGGGTACTCCCTCCTGTCTTGTAATCCACCACATCCACTCATCAGTAATTAAGAAAAACCAGGAATTATCTCCTTCTCAACAATCAAGCGGGAAAAGTTGCGGGAAGATGATATTTATTTTTTGTGTTCATATAATGTGAGATACTTTACACTGCCTCGGTAGTTTATATTGTTAAAACACTCGGTAGTTGTTATTGTTGTTGTCTCGGAATGCACTGGCTCGGAACTGACAGGAGTAATTGTAAAAATAATCCTGAGTACACTTCAAAAATGTAATAAAATTCAACTTAACTGATATACAAAAATAATTCAACGAAACATATTCATAAATGATTCATGTATTACAAAACCTTGATAGTATTGTGGTTCCTCTCAATAAGTACTTAGCGGGAGATCGTGGGTTCGATTCCTCGCTCCGAGGGAGGTGAGTTCTCGAGCCGGGCTTCTTTCCTCACCTTATTCCAGAAGAGTGGTGATTAGTTATCTTATGTTCTCCGGCAGACCAAAATCTCTCGTTCCCAATTCCAACATCCAAGCTGTGTAGTTAATAATAACGTGAAACCTAATGGCGCTAAACACGTCACACTAAAATATAAATACATAGTTTCTGAAAAAGTTCTAATCTAGAAAGACGGGTGAAGTATATTCTCGGAAAATTAGATGCAAGTTAAATACTTGAGTAGTCATTATGAGTCCGCGATGATGAGGATGACGAAGATAAGACATACAATGGTTCACAGTGACAGCATATGCGAGGGAGTAGGTATCCGCACAAGCGAGATTACAAAGTGTATTCGTTCGTCTTCAATGACAAATATCATGAGGCGAAAGCGCTTATCCTAAACGATTCCGCAACATAGTAGCAGTAGAAAGGAATGGTAAATAGATTAGGGCTCTGACGACACGGTTGATATGTCCTCCGGGTTTATCAAAATTATTAATTTAACGTTCCCTTAGTGTTCCGAGTTTTTATTATTATGTCTAGTTAGTGTGATTATGTTACAGGTCAAAGTAGTACATACCACGAATTTAATATTCGTTTTTTTTTTTAGAAAATTATTTCTATAAAGAATAATATATTAATCAAAAGTGAAAAACAACCGATTTCCCCATTCAGAAATAACTCGTATGTAACGTCATTACCATANTATATCTCACAACTTTACCAAATATCATTTTAAAAAAAAGAAGAAGAAGAGGAAAGAAGAAAATGAACGATACCCTAGCCCTCGCAACCTAGTAGCGTCGGGATCGAAAAGAACAAGAGGCGACCAAGGGAGGCCAGAAAAGAGAAAGGAAGGAGCATGGCACAAGCAAGTGGAAGCAATGCCAGACTCAGCTCGGGGCCCCGTGTTTGCCAAACACGTACTTACTAGATGTTAGTCCCCTGGGGCGAGGCAGGAAAATGAAAGATACCCTAGCCCTAATGGCGTCGGGATCGAAAAGAACAAGAGGTGACCAAGGAAGGTCAGAAAAGAGAAAGGAAGGAGCATGGCACAAGTAAGTGGAAGTAATGCCAGACTCAGCTCGGGGCCCCGTGTTCGCCAAACACGTACTTACTAGATGTAAGCCCCCTGGGGGGGTTCCCTTAGTGTTCCGAGTTTTTATTATTATGTCTAGTTAGTGTGATTATGTTACAGGTCAAAGTAGTACATACCACGAATTTAATATTCGTTTTTTTTTTTAGAAAATTATTTCTATAAAGAATAATATATTAATCAAAAGTGAAAAACAACCGATTTCCCCATTCAGAAATAACTCGTATGTAACGTCATTACCATAATTATCATTGTTATATTAGACCAAAAGATAAAAAATAGTTCCCCCATTAAAAATAGAACACATTGCTATAATTAATTATTTTTAATTGCTATAAATAATTTTGTGATTATGTTATTCCGAAATTCACATGTTCTCATTTTCAATTTTTTACGATACACTTTCACTAAAAATCTAGATGTAATTTTTTTTTTTAATGTACACACTCGTTAACTTGTCAGACTAAGTAACATCATATTATTTTACGTTTAACGATTTTCTTTTGTACTTTTCATTGAAATCAAAAGGGCTGAACTATTTTAATAACTTGTAATTTCTTGTTATGGTATCGTGGATTTCACGTTCATTGAAAATAACGTAGTGCGTGGAGGAGGGTTTAAATAATAATTTTTTCAAGAGCTTAAATGCCTCACTAACCTATTAAAAAGAATTAATTTTTTCCATTATTATTATTACGCAAAAAATATGCATCACATTTATGCCGAAAATTAAAACATCTATTTTCTAAACAATACTCATGGTAATTTTATTGTGAATGATTGAAAGTGAAACAGATATATCTATCAAAATCGCGGAATTAAACATTTATTCAATTTAACTCGTTATCTTCCTATACAATGGGAACGATGAACTGAATTCCATATTTTTGTTGACACCGTTCATCATATACAATATTATTATACGATAAGGTTTGTTGAGTAGTTCGGTCCTATCCAATAATTCACTATTCATACTGCCAACGTTTTGGACATTTATTTGTCCTTCTTCAGTGCTGTATATTACCACAACACAATAACACCGTTACATCTTCATGCATAACTTATGCATACGCATTATCACACATCCATCAACTCATCCCAACATCAACTGATAGATATTTTTGTTGATCAGTTCATTTGATGTTGAGATAATTTGTAGGGAAGTGTAATAATGTGTATAGATGAGTTATGGATGAAAATGTAACGATATTAATGTGTTGCGGTAATACGCAGCCCTGAAGAAGGACAAATAAATGTCCGAAACGTTGACGGTATGCATAGTATTTAATTGGTTATGATCCAAATACTGAACAACATTTATCGTATATGGGAATGAGGAAGTTCAACCTACTCCAGTCTGTGAGAGCATGAGAAGGAACAAGACTCGTGTGTGTGGGGGCGGTGTAGGCGCAGGGTGGAGGTTGGGCGGTGGCGGCGACGAACCCGCGAGGTCATAACAAGCCTCGCCCGCGCCCCTCTTCATTTTCATTTTTTAATAAGATGTCAAAGACAGCGAGTAGAACCCTTCGTCTTCAGCGTCGTCTAATGCTTATTTATTCCCCGGGCAGTGCTGCCCCCGCGGCGGCGACGGCGGTGCGGTGTGAGCGCGGGCGGGCACGCGTTGGACGGCTCCCACAGCGGGACGAGTCGCCTCCGTACGATCTTCGTCTAGGAGGAGAAGCGATCTTATTCATTCATGAGTATCCCGAGTTATCAATGGAATTCCAAATTCAAGTTTATTCTGACACATTACTGTAAGGAGGCAATAACGCAACAAGTTAAATGCTAATATCTAGGGCTGACCTTAGTTCATCTAAAAATTTTGAGTGCAGTTACTTGGTGACATCGTCATCATTGTTTTGAATGATAAATACTGTTTAGTTTATAAATGATATATTTTTTATCTCACCGTTTTCCAAACAAAAATTGTCACTTTCATGAATTTCTGAAATTAATTCGTAAATTTCTACTGACAAATTTTCCCTTTAGGAAATATCTATGTTAAACAACTCACTACATTTCCAATAAGTAGTTGTTATACAAATATTAATTGAAGTGTTTTCCTTTATTTTTACAGAGAACTCTAAAATGTACTCGCATAACTCGTTGGATGATAAAGAGTGATATTCATTAGACTGCTATCACATTCAAATAGATATACATATCTTATTCCATATCGAAGTTATTTAATAGAAAATAAATTTTATACAAAAAATCAATTTAACGAAAGTCTTTTGACATGGATTATTTAGGCTCAATTATTTTGAGTGGTATACAAGAACACAGAGTTTTACATTAACCGAATTGAAAAGAGTATGTTTAAACATATTTTAAACTATCGTAAACGTAAAAAAATAAAGCATGCACTGGATTATGGCGCATATTTTTAACTATAATATTATCTCGTCATATTTTTCCGTTTTGCACCAACGAAATTAAAGAATTTTATGTTATATTTCCAACAGAACACGTAAGACTCTGACATTTTATTTTATGCATGATTCTCCATTGGGCACAAACCATTCAATCTTTTAGTTATGAAATGATAATGAAATGCAATAAAATTGTTCTTTGCTTGGCGTGACGAAATTTATACCATGAAAGAGATTAGGTTATGATAGAAGACACAATGATTTATATTCTTTAACATTATTATGACTTAAATCATTCACTTTATTATGTAATTATCTTTCCATCAAAAAAAAAAAAGAAAAGAGAAAGTTCATTAAAACTATTAGATGAAAAATTCAATTAGGAGTGACCAGTAATTCATAATGGCGTTTCATATTGTCGTAAGACGACTTCATGTAAATGAATACTGACATGAAAATAGTTTCACCTTCTTGTTTTCACTGATCAGAATCAACAAGAAGAAACATAAGTCAATTGCAGTCTCACTCATAATGGCAGTGTGGCATAAATCTAGTCATGATCTTTAATTTTTCTAAACCCTTCTAAAACTCCTTTTTACGACTCATTTTTATCTTTCCACTGGTTCTATGTTCTATTTAATTCAAGCAGATTACATCTAAGTAAACAGCTTCTGAGAAACATAATGGAGATAAAAAATAAGCTTAATTTGATGTTTAATTTATTAACATTTACTTGAAATTTTAATTTCATTTGCGACATATGAAATGCTATAGACAGGGATGAATACTGCTTTGATTATTAAATTAATTTATTCTACATAAAATTTTGTAAATCATAATGAGGTTATTTCAGATATTGGTAACCGTGATAAAATGTGCGTCCTGAACGTCAAATATGTGCTTAAAAATGTTTTTTTAGTATATCACGAAATCACGTTTTACGATTCATTGAACACTGAAGTATATTTATTACGAATGCCTCATAAATACCTATGCATAGACGTTATTTGCAAAATTTCATATCTGCACTCAGGTTACACACTTAAATAATAATAATAGAATTAATGAAAAATATAAATGAGTTTTGTGAATACTTATGAATTTGATTCAATATTATTCCTACACATTTCATCAATGATTGTTTTTAAATTCAATTGAAAGTATAATCATTCACATATTACAGAAAAGTCCAAGTTAATAAAAATTAATCTTTTAAACATTACTAGATAATTATTAGTAATTCGTTATTATAAAGATTTATTAGTTGATGACTGGGCGTCCTCGATATTTATTGACATACTGAGCTTGGTTATTAGAAACGAGTCCAATTATAAGAACTCTTCGATAAAATATTTTCGAATTAATTTCTTTGTTTGTGCGTGACATTGAGGGCAGTAATAAAGTGCAAGCCTTTCAGATATAAAGATTCAAAAGAAGAGCGGTTCTAGAGATGATATGATTCATGAAACGTGAAGTCTTGCATCGAGTTTCGATGAGGAGGTGTATGGTCCTTACTTGGTGTTAATGTAATAAGTGTGTCCTAACTGACGAACCACGACGAAGGAAACAAGACAGTTAACGATCCCTCAGCCACCCAACTTAAAGGAGATGAAATTGACTTAAACTTCACTAAACAATTTCTGAGAGTTAAGAGTGTGTTTTGAACGAAGAAAACTTATTTTAAAACACATTTGCGATTCTGGATTTACTACAATATAAATATACCGCATAAGAATTTACAAGATTTGAATGTCTGAGAGGTTAATTATTTTCACAATCTCATTTTCTGTCCTGGTTTTTCTTCAATGTGAAATATAACCAAGTACATATATTTCTTATAAATATTTATTCCATGTACAAATAGGAGAAGATGAGAAATGATTACTTCATCCAAGAGAAAATCCGAAACCTACCGGATTCAATTCCTATCGCTCGCAATTTTTATCCACTATCCAAATAAACACATGTACTCGTATATCTTACGTTCATAAAAGTAATCATAATTTATACTACCTGACGACGACTTCAAACGAAATTCGAAACGTTTTAAGCTATTAATCACAAAATAAATACTGTTCGTCCATAAAAGGTCGTAAGTCTTGCGTTATTTATTTAATCATTTTTAAATTTATTTTTCGAGCTTCCCTCTACCCTCATAAAAGTAACAAGCAAAGATATTAACTTTTGTGCTCAAACAGTGTCTCGTTCTCCTCTGTGCTATCGAGGACTGCCCGCTTCCGCCGCCTTTCTCTGCTGCTGCTGTTCTTGAGGTCTTCATCGCCGCCGCGCGACCACCGCGAGGCCAGTGATTGATAGCCGGAGAGCGCGCGTACACGGGCGCAGCTATCGTCACTCCGAACCTGATGGATGGAAGCGACGAACGCAGACTCCCTGGGCGGCAGTCCGTGCCATCGCCTACCACGCCCAACGATATCATCCACACGAAACGAAAGGCTAACCGGGAAGTGGCGGTTCAGCTCTTTCTAGAGATTCCAATGCGCGTGTCGCGTAAATTCCACTACAACTCTCAATGAGAAAGGAAACTTCAGTTTTCTTCGCAAAATTTTTATACACTATTCTGATCAACTATCTTAATCAATATATTTTAATGAAATAAAAATATTTTCTGAGAAATGTATTGCCTTTTTCTATGTGTGCATCGAAAATTAGGTGAAGTCGTTCATTTCAATAAATTATTTTTAAAACCTTGTAACTAATTATAAGACCAAACATTTCGAGAAATAAAATGTTTTTTCATCTACATTGTTCAATTCAGAGTCGTGGACGTAAAGGAAACCTGAAAATCATGTTTAGTCGTCTAGTCAAGTAAGTATTCCTGGAGTTCCTCAAGGCTCTTGCCATCCAAAAGTGCGTGCCCCCTGAGGGTTCGCAAAACCATACCCCCCCTGTCTGTCCCCGTTTCTTGGCGCAATGTGGAGGTAGCAGGTGGGTCGTTGATCGTTGACGCAGCTGTCTTCAGGGTGTCTCCCGACAATTAGACGGCGTGTGTGCGCGCGCGTGGGCATCGGAGAGGTTATCGGGGGACGGACGCTATGTGTGGGGAGAAGGAAGAAAGGAAAGAGGGCGAAAGGTGAAGGCAAACGTAGCTCTTTCAACCAAATCAAGCATTTGCATCTTATTCTCATCGGCTTATTGTGAAATGATATACGTAGCTCTACCAAAAGATGAGTTGCAGGCGTGGGAGTCATTCGTCTCGCCGCTCTTTGGTGGACTTCAATAGTACAGATTACAATAGTCGAAAGATTTTTTAAACAAACTTTCTCATCATAACAAGATCAAGAAATCACAGTACCCGAACTTCAAATTACTTTTAACAGTTTTATCTTATTAGCATTATTTGATGAGCGGAACAATAAGAAATCAATTTACGATATCTGAAAAAAGGGGGATTTTGACGATTTAAGAGCTTAAGCATCATCGCCAAATCATAACCTCCAACTAGAATTTATTTTTCCATAATACGAATCGAGGTCCAATTTTTATTACCGTTTAGCATTTTGTAAACATTCTTGATGAGCCGTGATGTGTGTGCAGAACAGGATTTAGGCAACAGAACGTGCTGGTATTCAAAAAAATTAAAACCATTTAAAGACGGGGTAATAGATTGAAATATAAAATAAAACGAAATAATGGTAGGTAAAGTAGCGTTTGTTGAGAGAAATACAATTTGATTCGTTTAGACAAAATTAACTGTATTTCGCTTATAGAATTTTCTTTTACTTTAATTATTATTTGCATTCGTTTCCATTTTTTTTCGCGATAAAGACGATATTTTTTAAAAAATAAAAACGCTAACAATGCATAAACAATATCTGAAATGGAGACGAATGTTATGACAATTAATTTGGCAATAAGAAGTGTAAATTCTCATAAAATAATAATATAACGGGACAAACACTTCCATGTTTCGTAGAAGAATATAGTGTATCGGCTCCATAAAAACATTACATTTCCCACACGAAGAGTTAGAGAATGTGTGCTGAAGAATGGAATGTGATCAATTCACCCCAAATTGAAATTTCGCCCGCGATACGAGTGAGAGGTGCCACTTCATACGTTAAGTATCTTTTCTCGAGCAATCCCAAGAACTCCGCCGCCGGTCCAGTGAGAGTGAGTCCCAGTGCGACCAGGGGCTGCTACAGGTCGCCCTTTCGCCTCCGCCCTCCGCCACGTCGAAGTGGGTCACGCGAACGAGTGGACCAATGAGGGCGACGGTGGCGCGTCGGGTGGCAAAGCGAATGCAACGAGGACACGTCCGCGTCGGATCGAATCGCTCGGACGACGGAGACCCGCGTTCGACTCCCGATGGCGCGGCGCGAGCTGCGGGGGTCACGGCTACGGCCGACGCGGAGCGGCGGGCGAGACGAGCGATAGCAAGGATCTGGGTGTGGCAGGAAGCCATTCCATTAAGCATGAGAGCTTACGTATCGTGCTTTGCGGGAATTGAAACTGCAACGGAATTGCTCATTTACATTTTATCTCCGGTTTCACCTTTCCATGGCGAGTTTCTTCTCATTCTCGGTACTTTCCTCTTCAGAAAATCCCTCGTTTACTACACCAACTCTCTCTCTCTCTCTACGTACTTTATACAAATCTGGAGATTTATTTCACTCCTTACCAAAGATAAGGAGGAACAAAGCATATAAAAGCGTATTAGATACCCCTTCCTACACGTAGAATATCCACGACCTAATTTTGTGAAATCTGAAAAATTCTCCTGGCAAGAAATACCATTTAAAATTAAGATATTATAATAATTATAAAAAACGTGAGGTATGAACTCATATGACCATTGAATAGCATTTTGAGCTACATGGCTTTTGTGCCTAAAAATATTTGTTAATCAACATTACAGACTAGATAATGAAATAACTGAAGATTTTGATTAAAAATCCTGACTCAATAACAAAATAATTTTGCTTTTGGAGTTTGGATCAAAGACTCTATTCAGAGTTTGGAGACATTCGAACAAACATAATGTCATGTATGTTAAGTTTTACATTAAAGTCTTTTGAATACCCAATCTCATAAAATATTCAAACTCCTTCGACTCCTTATCTCTAATATTTTTCTATTTGAGAAAAAAAAAGACTGAAGAAAGCAGGAGTTAACGACAGCAAGACGTAATGGTATATTGATCAAGGTCATAAATAGATAAAATTATCTACACACGGTAACACTAACATAAAGGATAAACCTTTTACTTTCCAATCTCCTGTACGGAAATAAACCAGAATGAGTCAATGATAAAAGAATGTGGAGTATTTTATTTTCAAACTTCAAGTTCATATAATACTTTCCACTAACAACTCTTGCATATTAAACTAATTGCTTATGAGACATTCCTTAGATGTTTGATCTAACTTGTACTTTATGTTGAATACAGTACATGGATTTGTGTATCGTTTTTTTTACTAGAGTAAACTTTATATACGTGTTTAAACTTTACACGTTTTCTCCTGAAGAATAGATTTTATACTCTAAGGCAATATGCGCTGTCCAACTGGTGGCCATATGCGATCCACAAAACATGTTTAAGGGTCCGCAAATTATAGTACATTTTACATCAAATTATTCATCAAAAGTCGGGGAACACAAATTATGATCCGCTGTCACAATATTTTATGTAGTGCGTTCGGTGAAAGAAATTTGTGTCCGCAATTACTCTGTTATACATTATAATATGATAAAAAATTTACTATATTAAATATAAAAAATACTTTTTAAACATAAAAATAGAGATCGAAATAATATAAATTAGTTCGTGAGAATCAAAATATCACGTTACAAATAAATAAATATGACACGTTCGTTTTATTCATCGGGCAACATTTTGCCATCCGGTGTCTGCCCGATCTATCGAAAGTGTATAGAAAATGACCCAATGGGCTGAGGCAAGTTTGACAGCGCTGCTCTAAGGGATCATAAGCAGTTATTTTTCTATTATTTATTGAAATGTGAAATATTCTGTTCCAAGAATGACATGATCCCTGGTTCTACTTTTTGTTCAAGGAGACTCGAAGTAAATGCACTTCGAACGTGTGAAGAACGATTCCCCTTTTCCGCTCCCAATCCATTCCCTCGTGGCGTCCGAGAAGAGCAAATCGATTCCCGCGGTGAGAGAGATTGTCACGTCGCTGATGTTCCTTTGGACGCGGCTGGCTGTATGATGACACTGTGACGCTACGCGAGGACGACGCTAACACTGAGACCGATTCAGTGATATCAACTTGCGACGACGAATCGGGGACAACGTTGTCGAGTGCATTCACCATGTTCGTGACCAATCGGAGTCTGTGCTTCGAAGCAGTTTACACTGCTTTCTCGAGTTCTAACGCACGATTCACGGATTCAGTCAGTATGTGCTTTAAGGAGCTCAGTTCGCGGGAAGAAAGTGTTCTATGCTCTAAAAACGAATGCTATAATAATTGAAATTATTTATTTTCCAGAATACATACATATTTAACAACAACAAATATAATAATAAAATTTATTTAGTATCAAAAAAATAGTTACAAACAATGTGGAGGACAATTAACAAATTTACTCTCCGGAAGCAAGCAAAGGACCCTCTCATCAATTCCGATCAAGGGCCCTAGGGAAGAAGCGAATTTAATATTTCAGCTCACTCCTAAGATAAGAATGAAAATAATTCGATGTATAATTAACAGAAAACCGACAAATTTTTATTTATTAAAACACAAAACAGGTTTTTCACAAGTACATATTATTATACATTATAGATTATTCAGAGGATATTCTTTATAATACGTAACTATTAAAATAACTCTTAATGCGAAATTAGTTGTTTTAATAGACGCCGCTCCTAGGCAAGAGCCTGTAAAAAACATTCGGCCCTGAAATTTCTGAACTTGTAATTTCTGAATCTCTTTCTCTTTTTGCTGCAAAGAAACCGCGATGGAAAATGTCTCCCCGTAGGAAAATTGGGTTTCACAAGAATAAAATTTGTTTAATTTGAGATGATGGTCCCACTATTATTGCGTCAAGCTTAGATTCTCCTTATGAAAACTAGATTGAGCAGAGTTCAGTCGTGATGCATCGAAATATTTCTAATATTTTTATTTTTGCATATGAAAGAGATACCTTCATGTGAAGCTTTCACACTTGATAAACCTTATATTTGAAAAGAAAGATCATAATATTGGAATTAAAATGTCATTATGTAACTAATTATACATAAATGTGAGAAAAATATAACAGCACCATTCATTTTACAAGGAATAACTTCTTCCAATTTAAAATATATGTATTTAAAAAATTTGGAAATGGATAGTATAGAAACTTCATTTTTGGGTAAACAACAACTCAAGGCTGCGATAAATATTTTAAACTCTCCAGCTCGGAAGGCTAGAAATTCGATTTTTGAAGAGGCACCGATTCGCTGCCCTGCCCAAAACTGATTTTCTTTAGCCAGCTGCGCTTCTCAAAATCCCTTAAATTTGCTTAGTCATCTAACATCACAAAAGGGTCGCCATGTTATCTTTCTACTGGCTGGGTGTACTGATCTGAATCATCACATGTCCCAAAAGATGAATAATAATGAGCAGAGTTCCCATGAAAGAAAATGAAAATGGGGAGGGACTTTAGAAGCTTGTCTTTTTTATACTTCAATACAGTACTTTATAAAATTGTCAAGAAAATGTCATTTATGGGGAAGGGAATTTTAGACGACCTCGAATCTTTAGTATTTTTTGAAGCATGATCTTGATTTTGGCGAGCCTTAAAGTCCCGAAAAAATATACCTTTTATAAACTTTTATGTTTTAATTTATTTTTCTTATAATACAGATTTCTGGTGTGCCTTATTATAATGATGTACATATATGAAACATTAAATGAAACATAGTTAGAACACACATAAAATTAATGCGTAATTTTTACAATTATTATGGACAATCACGAGAGGTGGAATTATTTTTCCCTGGTTAGAAATAAACATAAGATGTTGAAGAGGGGGAATTAAGTCAGAACGTGGGAAATTCCCTGGCACCCCATGAATTCAACCCCTGCTTATGAGGAGCATAAGATGTTTTCGTAAATATGTATCAAATCATTAATTGCTCATCTTACAGTTCCGGGTCCGCATCGAATGCTTTAGAGGATTCGATTTAGTCACTCTTCCCCTACGTAAGAGGGGAAGGCGTATTCCGTCACACTCTCCTCCGGGCTACCGGACGGAATGTCCCGCACCCAGACAAATTTTCTAACAATACGTTCTAACACACCAAGGGAATGCGACATCTCTACTTCCTAATTCTTTCTCAACAACATGTGGTTGGAAAAAGAGAGTACACTTCGTAGTTCCAAACAAATACTATTAGGCAAGATATAGTTGTACATTAAGATTTTTTCCCAAAAATACGACGGTAAAAATAAAAATAGAGTAGAAGTATTCGAGGCGCTTAAATGACGTAGTATGGAAGATTCTCCGAAAAGAAAAATCTTTATACTTTTTAATGTATTTCTCTGGCAAGTGCAGATAGGCAACCCGCTCAACAATAGGCCCACCTGCATCTCTCATCGCTTTTTCAACCTCCGATCAACTATTCGCATGGATTTTTCGTGCCATGAAAGATGTCTTATATTACCATTAATAGTACGGATGATATTGGCTATGCAAATTGTTGAAAGAGTGAAATATGTAATTGCCAACACAGCGTACCTTCATATTTTACTTCATTTTTTTAAAAACAAGCATTCTTTCCTTACAGGAAATAACTTTAAGTTCACCACACACACACACACACACATATATATATATATATATATATATATATATATATATATATATAT
>NNCF01132961.1:75036-109123 GCA_002313205.1 Laupala kohalensis
GGGATGGCGCAGTCGGTAAGCGCATGAGCGCGTAGAGCTCAAGGTCCCGGGTTCGAATCCCGGTCCCGTCTACCATTTTCATTCGACGTAACATGATTAATCTGTTACCTGGCGGTGAGGTTCACCGCAATCTAAGAGATTTCTATGTTTGTGAACTAGTAATATAAATGTCAAAAATGTGTGAGAGTAAATATTTGAAAATATGAATCACAAATATTAATTTGCCGGGTAAAAAGCACTGACGATATTTTCAGCGAATATATTAAAACTTTTTTAACATATTTAATATATTACTATTAGCGAAATATTTCATTTTTTTCTCATTCAAGTTCACTGAATAAAAATATTAAAATAAATTTAATGTAGTGATTTATGGCTAAATACTGACCTTGCACGGTCAGTTCTCTGCTCATGGTTAGTGTAATAAGTTGTTTATATTTTGTTGCATGGACTTACCTACAACAAGAAACAAAAAATACAAAATATTAGCAATACATTCTCATAAAACCACAAACATAAGACAGATTTCATTAGCAAAACTAATAGGAAAGAGAAAATTACATTAAAATAATGACTGGCGGAAAAAGATACATATATGATTGAAATATTTTTTATAATGGAATTACATATTTATAGTATTTATGTTGTCAGAAAATTGATAAAGTCCTGCAGTAAAAAGGAAATTAAACTACTTAGTCCTTACAAAGCACGAGAATGACACTGCTTCTGCCACTGACATAGTTAAAGCAGTTTACAAACGTTATTTATTTCCATAGAAAACAAACCTTGAGAGAGAAATTATTACTGTTCTTTGAGAGTTCATCAACTCCCATATGCAATATCTTATAGTATTCATGCAAATGAGATGTGATTAATCGTACACAATTGGAATTTCGCGATACGAAACTGCTTGCCATACAAAAGAATCATATACATACAATATTCGACCAAGGTGTTACAAACGACAGCTCGTGGGTAATACTAAATATTAATGAACCAGTATGCTTGATGACTGGAAGGTTGATAAAAGTTTTTGGCGCCGCTTAATCCACTGTGAAGGGACACTGTGAAGGAACTTGAAAGCAGGGACGCAGGTCTGTCAGTATTTCCAGTCACATACTTACTTTATGGAGACTCCGATTAGGTTTTCGAATTGACACGAAATAAAACTTTTTCGTAGGAAACCATTCGTTAAGTCAAAAGAAATAAAAGAACACGACAAAAATTTTGACCAAAGGTTTTCATTATTATGAGAAGTACGTAATTAGCATTATCCATATAACCATCGTTGATCATCTTAAATCAGTCCCAAACAACTTACCATACATCGCACATTCAGAACAATCCACCGTTTAAATATAAACCAGACCAATCGAATACGAGAAATGAAACGGTCTCATTTAAAGATATTGGTTTTATATATACGCATGCTGCTCGCATTCGTTATTGATACTTATCGCTAAAGGTTTCTACCATTACATATCTACACAAACTAAATATCACAAAATTAATTAACGCTCTATCATCACACAGTAAATATAATAGGATCAGGCAATTCAATTATGCGAGTGGTTGTTGACAAATAACTTTTTAAAAGTGAACTTCATAACGCAGGAATGATACAGTGCAGTTGCGCGGGTTGCCTAAGCTAACTTCTTGTAAAATTTGGCCCCAAATTACGAAATTTTATTTTCGAAAGATTCTATGATACATTGATATTTTACTAATTTTACTAATATTGTCAATGTCATTTATTTTGTAGGAGATTTTCGAGGTGAAGTTAAGAAATAGGTACTCTAGTTTTACTACATCACCAATAAACCAGAGCATGACTATTCGCGTCCTGCATCTTTTCCTACGCAACACCAGTTGCACTCGATCGATTGTATCGCGCAGCGCGACGACAGAACAACCGCATTTATAAGCAGAATTAGCCATCCCTTTCCCTATCGATCGAGGTCGATAGTGCGTGATCTCCAACAGTAGACACCCAATCTCTCCCTCCACATCAACCGCCTCTGCTGCATCCTTCGCCATCAGTAGCCACCACAACAGCAGCAGTTCACTCAAGTATTTCTCTTTTTCTTTATTCCGTCATCGCCGATGCCATGTATTTTACGCGAGTGTCGCACTTGCGCTGTCGGGCTGTTTGTCTCCTTCCGCCCTCATCGCCCGCACGGCACCGCGCCACGCTGCCCGCCGACCGCCTCGGGCTGTCGGGAGGGGTGTGGTTGGAGCTCCCGCCCGCGTCTCGGTCCCCGCGCGACTCCACCGTCCGGAATTTACGCTCCGTCCCCGTCTGTCTGTCCGGAAACCCGAGCGGGGTTCGCCGCCTATTAGGGAACCTCACCGCCCAAATTCGGGAAAAGCATGCGCGCTACTTCATTAAAGACGAGCGCGCTCGGCCCCTTCTAGACGCTTTTTGCAGACCTATTTTCGTCGGATTCGCGTCATTCAAACGCGTAATTGCACCTGGACTGGTAGAACAAGTCCCGGCACCACTCACTGCCCTCAGCACAGTGGAGTCACGCGCCAAGACGAAGGCCACAACTCGAAGGGGAAACTCATTTTTAAGAGATAAGTTAATAATGGATTCAATGTCAGTAATCACACTCACCGCTTTCTTCTTACACCCTTAGATTTTAAATTTTTTTTTGAATAATAAACAGATTAAACATAGAAAGAAAGAAAGAAAAAAAATTAAGTGATAATCAAAGATATTTTTTATACATGATAATATAAATTGAGAGTTTCTAGAAAATCTGTAAACATTCAGTTTTTCAAAAAATATATAACTTACATATTTTCACGATTATAATATTTATTTCTGAGAAATTTCGTATACCTTATTTCAAAAATAAAATCTCTTTTCTACGTCATGTCTGTTATTCTTTTAGTAAGATTCGTTTCTAGACTATGATATCAAACTAATCAAAAGCCTCTATTAAACTGCGTTAATACTTGCTTACAACATTACAGAAGGCGAAGTGTTTTTAATTATCATAAAAATCTCCCTAACATCAAATTTCAAGTGGATTTTTGTCAATAAAAGTTGAAAAATAAATTTTAGAGATTTGCCTCTCATTAATGCAAAAGTAATTATTTCAAATGTATTTTTAATTAAAAGATATATTTGGAAACCGAAATCGGATAATAATGTGATCTGCTGTCTTCATATACCTCATCTACGTTCTAGGTTCTTCATTCCGAATGTTCTTTCCTAAATTCACAAAACTCAAAAAACTTCAATCAATATTTTTCTAGTTAACAAACACTTTTACACTCTCCACATAAGTCAATCTGTTTCATTTGTTTGTTTGAACTCCACAAATATAATTAAAAGATTTCCTTTTATATAAGTAGCTTTCCGAAGTCCACCCACTCCCCCTTTCAAAATTTGTCGTGCGCTTTGTCAAAACAGCCCTAGAAAGTCCTCCGTGCCAAGTTTATTTCATTATACAAATGCTCCCATATTTTGGCCCGCTTCTCGTCATCAGCAGCCAGCGTGCGTCGCTCGTCTGCTGCTCAGCCATTTCGCGACGTACGGCGTAACGGTCGGAGTCGGGGGACGAACGTGTCCCTCCGTTTTTGTTGTGGCTTGTCCCTTCTCTCTTTCTTCATATTTCTTCTTACTTAGCGCGCCCGGTAGCGCTGGCAAAGAAGATTAATTATGAAATATGACGTGAACCGAAGCGATAAAAGTCCCAATGCAAGTCTTCCGCGTTCGCGTTTTTGTGACGTTCGGGGGTTGCGCTCTCGCGGACGACTAAGTGAAGCTTCATTAGGAGCTTAGGGAGCTGCAATCGCTCACCGCAGGCGACGCTGGCGGCGATACACAGCGCACACGGCGCGAAAGAGCCCGCGGCGACCACTGGGTCAAGGGACTGGGAACAAGACAGACCGAATTCAAAGCTGGTTATGATTAATTACTATAAATAATTAATTTACGTCGTAACACTTTATCAAAACATCGTACGGATTTTTGGACAAAAATCAGTGTTTGAATAAGAGAAAATGTAGAGAAGGAAAACTTTATAAAATTGTGAACAAAATGTCATTATTCTACCGCAGGGGGGAAAGGGTCTTTTAAAAGGACCTCATTATTGTTGAAATTTTGTATTAATACTTATATACTCTTAATTTTTGTCATAAGTTAATGAGATCTACTTATTATAATGATGTACATAAAAACTTGTCAATGAGAACTTGTTGTAACACTAATTAAAATTAATGCTTGAATTTTACAATTATGATTCACAATCACTGGAGGTGGAGTTATTTTTCCCTGTTTAGGAATAAACATATGATGAAATGGGAAAAAAATTCAGAAGAGGCGAAATTCCACGTTCCCTCCCCCTCCCTTAATTTGAATTCTGACAATAATGAAGGTTCCTCAATTTTAATTGCATGCCTTTTATAATTGAAATAAAGCAGAATGATACATAGATGTCTACAAAGAAATTGCTAAATATAACAGGAGTTGTATTCAAACTTTAAAATAAATCGGTTTATATTTTGCTATAGACGAAGTAGAATTTATCATCTGTAAACACTGAAATACGTCTTGTACCAATATTGTAAATAGTCTATGGTTGTTAAATTTGTGGTCAGAATATGAACGACATAAATCAACAAATTTGAGGGTTCAGTGACATTAATCTAAACCATTCCAATAAACTATTAAAACAACGAAGAAATCAAAACCAGTAAATAAGAATCTTATGTTCAACTGAGAAAGAATTACGTAAAAAATGAATGATTTACATTCGTAGAGACGATTCACCGTTTGAAGTACTGTATGTAATACGGTATGAAAAGTCGTTATACGTTATTGAGTATTGGAGAGAAATCAAACGAGATTCCAAGTCAGGCCATACATTCCACAACGCTTCTTGATAACGTTTTTATTTTTCCCATGCCCTGCGTATAAGCTTCTTAACAATAACTTTCCCGATTTCGAATTTAGATGAAATAGTGTTTATTAAATGCTCTATAGTAACTAATCATTGGTAACTTTTCCTTGTGAAGCGTTCATTGAAGATCTTATGTACAGCGAATTAAATAAGCTCGAGTCAATCCAGTTGACTCCAGACTCTTTGTAATCGACTCCAGCTAAACTCAATTCAATCAAAGAGCCTAAAACAACGAGCTCAATGCAATTAACACTAACTCGACCAATTTCCATAACCTCTGCAACGAATGACTCCTAACCGACTTAAACCTCTGCAACTTGCAAAATCTTCAAGCACTGAATTGTTTTAGGAAAACCTTATAGTCATTGCCATGGGCCACGACTTCATGACTGCGCCAACGGCGGGAAACGCTGATTCCAATTCATTGTAGCATGCATACCAAGTCTGATCTCGTCACAGAAGCAATACGGATGAAAGTGCAATGCGTACGTGAGTAGACGAAGCCTTCTCTACTTGCACGTCATCAATCACACGATCTGAACCTACGCGCCAACATCCTTTTGCAGAAACAAACACCTCAACGTGTTCCGATGAATAAGGACACTCCATACAATGAACCTTGTCGATTAGAATGTATCAATCAGTATCATGTCTTCACGTAGAAGCACTTTTCTCAACACTTCGTATTAAAATGATTACACACTTCCGTATTCCTTTATTAAATAATAATAATAATACTAATTGCTAGCTAATAATAATAATAATAATAATTTAAATTTAGTTGATGCAATACAGAATAAATAAGAAGTTATAATAAGAAGAATATAAAGTTAAAATACATTACGTGGAAATATAGCTGGCCTAGTTGAACAACAAAATAATTTCCCAAATCTTAAAAACAAGTTGTTTGCAAGAAGAAATAACTAACACGGAATAAATTATCGAAAACTACTATAAAAATTATAAATTCTTAATCTCTTTTTTGCTCAGTGTTCTCGTTGTTCGAAATACCGAGAGTCGGTGTACCGAGGGTTCAGATTACAGAGATTAAACGCAGTGTACGAGAGGTCTCTGTTCAAACGGAGTGGGAAGAAGCTAGGTGGGATATAGCAGTTGCGCGCTGGAGGTTAATTGGCAGGCCGTCGCATGTCAGTCATTTTACGCGCCGCGCCGAGCCGCACCGCCCGCCCACTCACCACGTTACATGCGGCTGTCTGCCTCTCCACTCAATAAACGCAATCTAACACTCTATAATAAATTATGTAACAAAATGCAACAATAATAAATTACGTGTTGGCTAGTCTGCTTTCGTGAAGATGGTGTCTGTAACTGTGTTTCTACTATTGACAAGTTTATTCTACGTATTTGTCCATATATTGTCATTCAATTTTCGTATTTATGTGAATGTTCTACTCTGAATTTTATGTGAATTTTTTTGTGTGTTTGGTACTGATTTTAAACTTACAAAATCTGAAAGTCGTCCGTAATAAAATTATTATAAATCAAAACTTGTTTCTGGTGAAGTACGATAAACTATGTGACACTATCGTACACACCAAGTGCTATGCGGACGAAAAATAATTGTTTATTGTAAAGTTTCCATCTATGTAGTCCGCAAACCACTAAGGGAAATCACTGTTTTAAATCTGTGGTATCGCCTTCTATACATTAAACTTTTAGCAGGTCTCCATCAAATACATATTTAAGAAACTGGGTGGGATGAAGAAGACCATAATGACGCGACCTCTTATCTGAAACTCCACCACAAAAAAGTATTTAAATGTTGCAAGTAGAGGGGGAAAACAATTAAAAAAGAAGAAAACAAAAACTGATTTTTTCGGTTAATTTTTTATTCTAATATTTTACAATTAAATGTAACCTAAGGTCTTCAAAAAAAAATTCCCACCTCGAATTAGGCTCCAAGATTCCCTCCACTGAGAATCAATACTTACTATCTGAAAATTAATCATTTTTATTTTCCACCGTTTGGCGCAGAAGTGAGCTTCTAGTGTTTCTGAGAACGAGAGTCATTACATCGTCACTCCGCAACACAACGCGCAAAACGTTGCCTCCGTATTTTTTCACCCAGCTCTTTCACAAACCAACGGACTTTTTACGACTTCTTTCTCCCTCTCTTCGCTGCCGACGTATTTACGAGAACGTACAAAAGAACATTTTCCACGCATTTATTGCTCGCTTCGTTGACGTCTGTATAATAACTTTGCTGTTATTGCTAATTATTTGTAGAAATGTGAGAAAAGTTGGATTCTATTGCGAGGATGTCTGGCATCAGCTACGTATATAGGAGAGTTTAAATCACTTTAAATATCTGCTTAGACGTTGCCACTCCAAAGAGTAGACAATTGTAATTCAATTAAAAACATGGTCCTGAAAGCTGTTGAATTTATGAGGATCTTTTGAGAGATTAGATCAGGTGTTTATATTCATTGCAGAAAAAAAATTGATATAAGTGATATCTTTCCAATGCTGTAAATGCATTTTTATCAGCTCTAAGAAAAATATATTTGACAATCAAGTATGAAAATCTATCTTAAATCTGTAAAAAATAAAAGTATCTAATACATAATTTAAACATTATATAACTTCAATTTCATTTTTTTAAAATTCGGTTTTAGGTCAAAAAGTAATATTTAATTAAAAGAAGAATGTATACAATTTTCAGCAAGCTGTTTATGTAAATTGTACTGTTACATTCTCTTACATTATTGGTTGAAAGGACGAAAAATGGAAAATAATATGTTAAAATAAACCAATAACATTGATTATTTTTGAATTTATTGATTTATTTGTTGTAGTATAAAAAATACTTATTTAAAATAAGAAATGAAAGTCCCTGTCGTGGTCACGGTAATTGTTCGTCACCAAGTCATCCCGGGTTCGATCCCCGGGCGGGGCAAGATGAAATTTGTAGCTTTTCATTTCCAATCCGCCCTTTGGCACTAACAACTAGAGTTGTAACGCTCGGATACAGCAGTCTGGATCCTATCTAGACGCTGTTCCTCCGATTACGATGCGTCTAGTGAGTAAACTCTGAGCCTTACTGGTACACGTCATTTGTAGTCCTTAGCTGACCGGGACGATATACATACAAAATGAAAATTTACAAGGATACGAAACTAGAAATCATCATATTTAAGTATCCCTTGTTTAAATATTAGTAACCTTGTTACTAATATATTTCATTGTAGATACATAATTTTCTAAAAACACAACAATATTCGAGTAATTAAGATTAGTTTTGTGTAGATTTCTTTTAATAGATACCACCTATCTGACGCCTGATTTACGAATAACTTTTATCCTTTATCAATGCATCTAAAAACATCGGCTAATTGTGAGCGAAGCAACTCACTGGAAACACAGTTTTGAGTGTGTGGGTGGCTAATTCATGTTTTCCGTTTCCATTTATTTCCACCAGTAGGATTGCACCTCCAGGAACAGCATTGCTTTCCCCCAAATTACGAGTTGTAAATCTCAAGAGAACTATTTCCATATCTGAAGAGAAATCTCTTGGTGAAGACATAAAACCATATTATTTTACAAGGAGAATGTTCACTGTAACTTCCTTACTGAATGTCAGTTTATAACAGTGATTATTAGCAAGGATTTATTCTATACAGCTATGATTTCTTATCCATATTTTGAAAGTCGGTTTAAAAACTTTGTAACAAAAAGTTTAAATCTTTGTATAAATGACAAAAATAATATCTCTAAAATGCATGTTAAAACATAGTAATCATTAATATATATTTTAACTCAATGTTTATATACTACGTTATGAAATGTATGTTTTAACACTGTTTTCACTGTTTCTTCATGGTTAATATTACTCGTAACTCTTTTTAAATGATATAGTTATAAAACAACCTAAAAAGTATCTTCTGTGTTCTAATAACAGCTTGTTTATTAAGTGTATCTCTTCCATGAGCCTAATGTTTAATTAAAGCCAAGTTGCCAAAGAATCGACTCATTAAAAAATATAACAAACTTAGGGTAAAGGATTATGAAAATGTTAATTCCGGGGGAAGGAGTACGAAGGTGTCTTGCGGTGTGCAGTGTGAGGTCATCGCTCATGATCATCGGTCTCTCGCACATGAATGAATTTACCGCTACTTTGCGCATCTGTCACAATCGCCGTGTCGGCGGCAAGCATTGTTTCTCTTAGCGCATCCGTTGTCACCGTTTGCATGTGCAAGAGTTAATAACTTTTTATCATGAATCTTGAAACGGTTTTTAATGACTAGTACTGATGGAAGGATGAGCAAATATTTACATTTCATGTATCGGTATTGTAGTACGTGGAAATACGTACAAGAACTGGCTTATTATTTCTGTGAAGGAAAAATAAATTGAATGTATTAACTACAAACACTATATTAAATTTGTTATATAAATTATAATTATTAATTATTAAAATAATTGTAATGTTAATTAAATAATTGAATTAATATTACATAATAGATCGATATTTAGATTAATAAATATTACAATATTAATTAGTATTAATATTGTATTCCTCTTTAATTAACAGGAAAATATTTTTTTCAATGGTCGGCAAACACAAAATTCATTACCGCAATATCTCTTGTATTATTGAATTTGTGCTCAAAACCTACTTTACTGAAAACAAGCTTTGAGATTAAAATTCTAAAGTACTTTATTATACAGTTTCTGACACAAACAAAAACAAAATATTAGTTGGATTATTGGCAGGGCTGAAGAACCGTGTGCCTATGTTTATGCCTTAGAATTCCGTAGGGGGTGTGCATACTGTACCCAGGCGTTGACTCACAACGAAACTGCTTGGTAAGAATTACTTACTGTCACTTGAGTCTCCGAACAGTACCAGACTGGAGGTACCCCAATTTCGGGTCACAGATCCAACCAGAGGGCACTCCCACGAAGTGAGGCAGGAACTCCCGAAGACAACCGGACCTCACATTAAGAGTTATTCACATTAAGTTTTGTAATATATTTGTATCTATTAATCATTTAGAATGTAAAATATGTTAGGCAGAATAACGCGAATAGAAATTTCATTAAGTACCGCTGGAGACCACCGAAAGCCAATGGTTCTAATACGCAAGTACAATAAACCATATGTGAGGTGAAAATTGTATGTTTAGAGTACAGAAGGAATGATATATTGCTTCCGACTACAAACTTCAGCTCAGAAAGAATCTTGGGAAGCTCAGAGAATGTGATCTCGTTCCCACATATGCTCTGCTTTCTCACAGCACCCGTAGAGCGCGTATTTAAGATTTTGGTTACGGTGTTCCACTTGCATTACTCATTTCCAAACAGTAAAGCTTCCTAAGAGTGAAGCGAGATGTGTGTCGTGATACAATATGATTAACATTATTATAACGAGCGGAACAACTCATCGTGAACATACAGCCTTATCTACAAATAAATATATGGAAGTAGTTCATCTCACTCTTTGATATTGTCTAAAGTAAACCCATTTTTTTGATGATTTTTCATATTCGTGTACTCCATTTGTCCTTGATGACGACTAAAAAAAGGGCAAGGAAAGTTCATAATTTACGACGAGTTCTCTAGTTAAATTAACTCAAGAATGACTTCCCCTCCACTGTCTTGGTTCCTCAAACATATGACAGAAATTCGTGGCTACGTAACTGTGAAACATTTCCCGAAAGCCATGTGTTCAAACGAAGAGTATACACGTAATATATTTACATACAATATCGTGTTTCCTCAAAATACGATAAATAAATATTCTATTTTTTAATGTTTTTGATTTACATTTTATGTGAAATGCACCTTGCCCAAATGTTGATTTAATCTGAAATTTTGGGTCGGCAATATTTGATTACTCTAGATTGAAACGTTTCTCAAGCTTATCAACATTACACGCAGCACAGAAATATTTCAAAAAATGATTCTTTGGAGATCAAGCAGATGACAAGCGTCAGTAAAAATTGAAATCCTCTAGTAAATATTTTAGACAGTGTCAATACTTTCTAGAAAAGTAATGAGAGTAAACAAAACACATGACTACACTCAAATCAGTGTTTGAACCCTCCATGAAAACTTTAGCGCATCTTGAGATTTTAGCTTCTATTGTTTGAATCCGGGAAGTATAATATTTTTAACCTCTGAGAACATAATTATTTTCAAAGTATTTTTGAAATTTTTTTACAGAAATACAAATAATAATAATAATAATTGAGAAACAGATTAATACGTAAATTATGAAAAACATTACAATGGATTCATGCGTTCTTCCCGGGATCAGCAATGAGAGCTACTGTACTCGTACGATGTTGCGTCATAAGTACAACTGAATAATTTCAGATCTTAGAAAGTCCTGAAAGAACCAATAACATAATTATTTAAAATTGTTTACCCGTTTCTACGTGTGAATATTTTATCCTCCATCCACCCATGTTTCACTGATAAAAAGTAAGTTCTTCAGAGTCCAATATTTTTAACGAAATGAAAATCTCCAAAGATTACGCAACTTCTTTACAGCATTTAAAATGGTTCCTGAAGTATTACGACGACATGTTCCGAGAATCGTAGACCATTAAAACTACTTTCTTGCCACCAGTGTGCTTTCCTTAAACTCTTGAAATCGTGAATATTAACGCAGTAATCTGTATGCAGAAGGCATAAATATACACTCTTCTTATTTATGAGCGTCGTTAGCCACATCACGCGTAGGTGCAGAAGAAAGCTTCAGGCTGTTCTGTTCTTATGAGGGAAGTCTTTTCAGTTGGGCGGTTAGGTCCCAGTCACCAACTCCTTATTCCGTTCCCGACGCATGGGCTTGAAGGAAACGGTGGTGCGAGTAGGGGGGCGTCCAATGCAACACTTTCGAAATAATATGTGCACGCACCAAAATAATTAACATTCAATTTAAAAACTGTGATAGCCCAACATTATATAGGAACCATGAAAATATGGCAAACCATTATTGTTTACTTTTATAATGGATGCTGCTCAGTTATTATGGAGTCTTCCGATATAAACTGCTAAAGAAACTTTCTTCGTGCTACGTATTCAAGAACTGTATTCATTCAAATGTCCAGGAGTATCAAATTTTGAAAAGAAAAAGAAATATTTGAACTCAAAATTATTGTCGGTTAAATAACTTTTGAATGTGTTGTCAAAAATCGAGTGTAACGGTACAAAACATTCATTTTAGAAAAAAAGGTCATGATTTTTTGGTTTTATCATAATAAGTTGAGAATATAAACAGAAGTCCGTGGGAGGCGGATCGGGGTAAATTGGCAACACTGGGAGTGCGGTGAGTTTCTAGGCACGTCGTCCGGCGGAAGCGCCGCCATACACTTGAGAGTGGGAAGGGGGTGAGAGAGGGAGAATGAGAGAGAAAGGGAGGGACAGAAGAGTCTGAGGAGCTGTTCAGACAGCTGCCCAGGAAGTGGAGGTGTCACACGCTGCTGCTGCTGCTGCTGCTGCTGCAGTAGCAACGAAGTCCATCCAGTTGCCAACCTCAGGGATATTCCACGTGTTGTTCAGGGAAGATCGATTCGCCAATGATAGAGAGGGAACGCTCCTTTTGCAACCGTTTCAAAAGGAGCGTGGGAGATTTCTCATATTATTCCGTTTACTTGCTTGCCTTCCACGGACCCCCGTTTTTGTCATTTCGATGATTTTTTCCAATATGCGAAACCAATTCAATTTTATTAAGTTATATTAATTCAATGTCTATTTTAAAGAATAAAACTGGAGTATCCCCAAACTTCCAATTACAACTTCCACAGTGAAAAATCTTCACCCCTGTGTTCATTTTACAAAAGAAATGTGTTTGAGTTTTCAAAATAATACTTCTTTACCATTTCTCCACTTATATTTAAAAAATAGAAAGATATGTTTTAAAATTAAAAAATACGTATTAGTGAATAACATTTTTTAAGATGAGTGATGTATTGAAAAATTTGTTACCTAAATAGTACTGTCATTTTAAAGTTTTCGATAAAATTTTACACAAAATACCGCAAGTTTATGATCCGAGATTTATACTGGGGTGTCACCGTTTAAATAATGTTGGTATGTATATGTGTATATATATCTGTNCATCTAATTTCAGGCGTCTATCTGCAGTTGAAATATGTGACTATCTGCATGGCAGTTGAAATGTTAAGTTACTACTCAATGACGCAGCATCAACAGGATTGCCAAAATCTTCATGACACCTCGGTCCATGTGCAGTTAAAAATGCAGGTTCCAATCAATGATAATGCAAATAAAATTTTACATTTTCAGCTTGATCAGTAGATTCATTTATTTTTTCGGAGAAACTGAAGACGTAAGAAGCTTAAAGCTACTGTCGTAAATAATAAGTGTAACAAATAAGTAATAAAGCCATCAATATGCAAAAGAAAAGACCCCTGAAGGAAATCTAAAAGACATTATTCCATCTGGCTTCTTCCGCAATCAAATATTTCTATCTATGGAAGGGGAAGAGGCCAATGTTGCAATGGAAATTTTTTTCATTGCGTTGTTAGGTCGCCAGGTTCTAGAATGATTCTATTGACGAACACTTGAATTGCGAAGTATGAGAATCAAAACAGCTGCAGAGTCATTAAATATATACCTGAGATCGAACATACGACGTCTAACTCCGTACTTGGAAAATATCATAACCAATTATAAAGAAATCAATGGTTTATACATAAAGTGAATAAGATGGTCTACCCCTTCTTTGATTTTGTAACTGTGTAACATTTCATCACATAGCTACTTTTAAACAAATACATAGTTCGAAAAATTAATTATTTTTAATTTTGTAGTTATGCAATTTTAGTTACATGCTTTGGCTTACGTACAATACATATCAATAATAAGCAAATTTCGTCGTCCTAAATCAACTCCTAAATTCGTCGCAGAAGACAAGAGCAAATATATACAAAGATAAACATAAAATTAATTCCTTTGAATGGAACTCCTTTAGATCTCAGACGTGTACCAATAGATGGTTACTGGGAAATTTAAATATTTGAGAAAAAATGTCATTGCTTAACTAAGAAATAGAAATGTGTTGAACAAGTTTGTAAAAGGGATACAGATAATAAAGACTGTCAGATAGTATAAGAGTAAATGCAATAAAAATGCTTTGTGTAAGACAAAATATTAAGGGAAATATAAGCGATATTAAGGGATAGATTTCCAAAAAAAAATGTGCGAAAGAATTATATCATAACGAAAAATGAAGTACGATAAAATATTCATATTTGATTACTCGTAGCTTAACCAGGAGATCACTGCAACTTTCAGTTCGTCACAAGAATGATTAATCTGCACCCCTAACATTAAACTTACTTTAAAAAAATTAATATCATAAATATATTTTAACCTGGACGGTAATAAATAATATTCCTATATGAAGAGTACTTTTATTCATGAACACGTTAATTGTAATATTATAGACCATATTTTAAGTGGACAAATCTTTAACTAACATCTCACAACATTTAAATCACTGTTTCATCGTAAGAAGTATTGTCATAAGATAAATAAATGACTCATCCACACAACATAAAATAAACTACTACGTAAACTTTAGAAATATAATTAATACAGAAACAAACCATCAACCAGAATAATTAAAACAGACAATTATAATTTTTTATAAGATGTTTTTTCTGTATCCCTCTGTAAATTCAAACGTATTTGTAATACATACATCTCTTCTGTGTACCCTACACGTGGAGAAGATATATGATAACACTCGGTCAGGTGGAAATGGCGACGAACCGGGAATCGAACCCGGGACTACTGCATGATCGCAGGGGTGTTGACCACTACACCACCCGTTCGCCTTCCACAACTGTACACCACTTCCACCCAGACCTATTCGATTTCCGGGTCGTCGTCATTTTCACCTGACCGAAAGTGTTCGTTGTAAATTTCATACGCATATCATTTAAGAAATAAAGCATTGATATAATCAGGTTTCTGATCTAATATAGTTACACAGGATTCAGAGGTCTTAATTATGCTCTTCGTTTATTAAGCTTTCTGTGGTAATTATATTTTATGACTATATTTTAAAATAATTTGTAATTACGTACATGTAGGCAACGCATACAATACTGAAAAAGTTGTGAATTTTTGTAAGTTTACTTCCTGGTATTTAATTTTTGAAATTATCAAAAGAGACAACTTAATATCACGAAAGAAGAGAAATATGGAAACTAACATGCGAATTTAGAATATTATATAAAAGCCCCGGGTAATGCCGAAAAAGAAAACGAGCTTAAATAATCCAGATCCGTTACAGATGTTTTAATACCAGAATGTCCAGTAATGTTTCTTTTAAGTTTTATATCCAAATCCAGAGCAACGCCGTTTCTGCTAGTGATATTAATGAAGAGAAATGTTGCGCACGCCTCCGGGAACCACACTCGCATTCGAATCGTGCCCAGCAGAAGCGCAACAGGCGTCACCTCGTGGTCCTCCGCCAGGCGTCTTGTGTCGGCGCCCGTGCGACGCCGCCGCAGCCTCTGATGACTCACTGAGTGGGGATTGTCCCTGATTTATCGGCGTCCACGCGCTCATTGTTCCCCGGGCGAACAAACAAACAAACGTTGGACCGGCGATGGTGGGCCGCGGGCGGTAGGCGCCGACTGACGCACACCGCCACTTCGCACCTTCATCACCAACACCATCTTTCAGCGCCGTCACCACCTTCACTCCATATGAAATGAACTCCACCTTTCTACCCATCCAACAAATAACCCAAAAATAACGTTGACTCCAATATAGGACGCTGGAAAGAATCAGCATTACATTGAACATTGATGGAGTGTTTTATAAACTGTTTACTGGCGCTCCGTTTGAGAGAGATGTGTTACGAACAGGACGAAGAAATTGCATGCTTTGCATACTGTTTTCTTAATTTCCTATCGTTTTAGAAAGCAATTTCTATCATTTTTAACCTCGTGAGACTTCTTTAATTTAATGGCGCTAATAAATGCACATTTTTCAAGATTTTTACGGTACATTACTGCAATCAATCAAAAACATCACATTGAGAGCAAGTGTAACTCTTTCTGTTATTTTACTTTCTCATATACATAGTATATATAAAGTATTGTAATCGTGAAAAAATTCGAAAACGACATTTTTGAGGAAATATCCGTTTGGGTGACCCCTGATTCCGAAAAAGTGGTTTTTGGCATAATGTCCTTCCGTCTGTCTGTCTGTGCGCAGCGGTTCTGAGTAAATGGATGAATCAATTTAATTCATATTTTGTATTTCTCAACATCTGTCCAACGATTTTGCTTAAAATTTCTGTACATAAAGTACAATTAGTATGCATTACATCCGCATTAGCGGTATTTCGCTTGAAAGTTTGGTATAGACGCAGTAAAATAATTTCTGCCTGTTACAAAGGACGTTGAATAACGGTTTCTGTTACAAAGGATGTGAATAAACAATCTCATTTCCTTTCTTCCTATATAACCTCGGCTACGTGTTTTTTTGTTTTGTTTTGTTTCGAAGGTAATGTTTTATAAATTTTTTGTTTATTTTTTATGATTTTTTAAATTCAATGCTTTATAGTAGTTTCAATCGTTAGAAATAATAATATTATTATTGTTAAAATATATGTTAACATTTACATAATTCTTTGACGAGATAGATACGGAGCGTTACGAAATAACAGGAAGTAAATAAAACAAACTATCACATATTTAATCGAAATATTAAATAGATACGATAGTGTTTATTAATATAATTTTGAAATTTCAAATTCTAAAAAAATTAACTTTTAGTTCCTCATTAAATTTTATAAGAATATTTATGGTGTGCTGGCTTTGTTCTCGCGTTAATAACATTCTATTTATCTGTATATTTATTAATAAATATATCTTTTGAGATGGAATATAAATCTTGCTGATCTTATCTCCCCAAAAAACGAAAAAACAGAATTTGTATATTAGATATTCTTTTACACAAATGGTAGTAAAATATTTCTTTAATAAACTTTTTGAATTGGGTAAAATGAAGACATTCAAAATATAGAGTAACGTGTGAAAATCATCCCTCTCCTAATAGAATGTTTAAAGCCGTTCCCTAGTCCAGACTGAGAAACGTATATGAGAAAGTATGTGCAATGGTTTTGCACCGCTAGTTTTTAAAATACAGCAATTTTTCGTTCGAAGTTCATTGTGGTATTTTGGGGTAAGTGAAAAGACAAGTGTGGTTACAACTCCCCAAAGAAGAACTTCACGATGATTCCGGGCTTCCACTTCCTCTTTGTTCTACTTATCACATCAAAGGCTTGGGATATCACAACCAAAAGTTTGGAGAAAAACTATCCTTCCTCTGAATTGGATCTCACCCAGTTCTCTCGGTGTATAGAATCGAAAGTACAATGATTCGTGTTTTCTTCATAATAACTATATATATACTTTATCGACACCGAAATATGTAGAAAACCCGAGACGCAATTGTGCAGCGTTAGTGATATATGTGTGATCTGAGAGAACATATTACGTGAGGAAGAACATATTATGTGACAAATTTAGAGGACGAAAAGAATTTCTCCAGACTATTGTATCTTGACTATAAGGTTGGGATGTCATTTCCAAAGGTTTCGAGAAATACTTTCCTTTCTCTGAATTGAAACCTCTCATTCAATCCTAGGGAACTCATACCCATAATGCTTTCTCAGTGCAATAATAACTTTTCTTTATGCCTAAGAACACGATAAAGTACAAAAGAGATGACACCAAAAGTGATGATTCTCCTTCTCATGAACTTCCGTCGTCATCGGTCGCGCGCGTGGTCGACACTCACGCGTGACACGCGTGCAGCCGTGCGTTCGTCCGTCGGCGGCTGACTCACGCTGTTGTGTCCCCGCCCCTGTATCTTGCGTCGGCCGCGTCGCCGCCTCGTTATCTCATTCATAACGGGGCCTTAAGTCACCGCCCTGCCCCTCTCTCCCCTTCGTTCTTTCATTAAGGCAAGGAGAATAGGCACGGATGAGTGCGAGGTGGGCGATAGGCTTCAGCGAAATAAAAACACTGGCTCACTCACGCATGGGGTTCAAATGAAGTATCTTAGCACCTTCTTTATCTCACAACTTCTGAGTACCTACTCGAGGAGGAGAGTTGGCATCGTCTACGGCCACGTGAAAATTGGTATGGACCGGTACTCGAACCAGGGACCTTCTGCTGCAGCCGCTGGCGTGCACTGCACCACCCACCTCGACTCCCGAAGCTCATTACACACCATCCACCCAGCCGTATTCGGTGGACCTGCGGTCACATCCCCATACGGGAGATATCTCAGGACTGTTCTTTTTCTCTATCTCTGTAGTTTATTAACATTTTATTTCATTTTGGTCGGGTTTTTGGCCAATGACTTCTTGTTATACATTTTCTCCGAACGGGTACGGAACAAACAGAAAAATAATATTTCGAATAATTTTGTATACCGAAATGAATTCGACTCTTTGGAAAAAGGGCAAAAGATGCTCCACAATCATTCAAGGATTCGATGCACGGATGATAGCCATGAGGTAGTCCTTATAACGTCCGAGTGCTTCTGCCATCTATATCTAGCAGATATCGGGGTCTCCTTTGTTTGTCTCCTATGAGCAGAGTGTATGCAACATTCGAAACTGTCAACTTTTCTGGGTTCAACACATTCATTTAATGAAGACGAAGTAGAAAATACTGACTGCGTGATAAGATATTGAGTAACTCGCCATTTCGTCTCTCTTCCTAAATACGAGACGAGTCGATGTGTCTCCAACTTTATACTTATTATCTCTAGGGCGCTAACCCGTCAATCACAGAGGTAGCGTGCGGCGCTTGATCGATGTAGTGGAGAAGAGGGGAAAGACAGAGAGCGAGGGTATGCAGCGCCCTGCCCTGAATCAAACGTCAATCTCCGATTACTCTCTCGGCTGCCCTTACAACCTCATCACACTCCAAAACTTGTATCACTTTGGAGTCAGGCTTTTGGCCAGGGTTACGGTCCCCCGTCACTTTCACTCTTTCGGAGTCATCACATGCAGATGAGTTATATTTACATGAAACATATACGCGTGTTTTGTGACGAATATAATACCTCGCAGTGTGAAGGAAAGGAAAATACACACGTGTGAAAACTCGATGAAGGCGGAAGAACTGAAAAGAATCTAAATTAGTTTCTCTATTATTCGATACGCTCACCGGTAACTTAATTATTTTGAAGCTAATGATTAAAAAGTTTTGCTCTTAAAATCCAGGCTTTTAAACCTCTGAACTATCGTTAAATACCATTTCATCCTAAAGACGCTTCATTTCGTTCATCTGAACAATAAGAAGAGTGGTACCCAAGTTATTAAATGGTAAAACATTGAGTCAAATTCAAATGCATCTAATGACTAACATTGAAATCCTACGACTATGTATCAAATTATACAAAAGGAACGGTTTGAAATAGATTTATTTTCAAAAAAGCAGTTGCAAACTGCGTATGACCACGTTGGGGGCAATAAACTAAGTTACTCTCCGGAAACAAGCAAGGGACCATCCTATCAATTTCGATCCAGGACCTATTGGGCAGTGGCGGATTTAATATTTACAAAAGAAATTATTTAGTAAATGCATACTGTTATCCATTAATTATTCAAAATAAATTGTAGATATTAGTGCAGTAAAAATTCGAGATTAATAAAACAAAAATATTCATTACTTTCCCGTCCAAGAAAAATCCGCCACTACCTGGAGGAAAACCCAGGCCAGGATGGAGCCACAGAAAAAAGTACACAACCGTGCCAAGGTAGCATACAGTTAGAAATAACTATTAAGAAACAAAAAGGAGCAAAATCAACATGCATGAAAAAGGGAATTTAATCAGTATCTAGAGTACTATAACAATGGCATGATTAAGTACAAGAGATATTAGCATCACATACATCATCACTTACATCCGAAGTCGTGTGGAAAACAATATTTATCACGTAATTGAAACTCTCATTAACTTCTTTTATTAAAATCTGTAATTTTTTTAACATTATAGAAACAATAGTACATTAGAAAGCTTTTAACCGCGGTTTAAAAGAGATTCAATTTATTTAATCTTTAAGATTTTGAAACAAAATTTCCAACACTTAACCAACTAAAATGCCTCGGTCAGAGAAAAGACGCAAAGTAAATCCAAGTGACTCAAGATGGACGACTCCTCTTCAGACAATTCTTATCCGAGATATGGGTTAAGCGTATGTACACGAGAGAAATGCGGGACTTGTTTGCAGAGCAGATATGCGAAGTGCAGGAATGCGTGGCCGTCGCCGAGTCACAATATCCTCGACAGCTTCCCCTCGTCATCCTTGAAACATGTGACCCCCCCACCCCATCCCCTCCCCCTTCCTCATTCCTCACCCCCTCCCTCACATCGCAGCATACACCGTCAATTGCACTCACTCTTCCGAGAAAAATGAAATGACATTCATTACAATTAACCAGAGAATTTACCTAAAGAATAGTGTATTGTAATTATGTTCATTTTATTCAATAAAACTTGAATTTCCTTATCTCTTACTTAATGTTTTCTTATAGTAAATAAAATTTTCAGTGATTCATACATAATTCGTTGATGTCAAAAAAAATGTTTCTAAAAAAGGTTACCTGCAGCTTATTATTAAAACTACAACCAAATTTTTTGACAAAACATCTAGTCTGCTTTCAAAACCGCCTCCGTACGTAACTATAAATATTAACCTAATTCGTTGAACTACTCCTAACACTCAGTTTGAAGGAAGAAAAGAAATTTTGGTTTTCTAATTACAATACACGTGACACTAAATGATCTAGTGTCATGATCTGTTGTACGAAAGAAAGTAGTTTTCTTTGCATAATTGGATTTCGGGATTTATTAAGTGTTGTATTTATTGAGTGAGCGTGAAAGGAAATGTCTATTGAAAAAGTGTATACGTTCAAATATATAATCTTGAGAGCGTTAAACAATCATTCAAATTATTTAAACAACCATTCAAACCTAAATAAAGTTTCCTTCAATTTGTGCCTCTGCGTTAACGTCATGTCTGTCTAATCAAAGTGGTAATTAGTATATTAAATGATTTTTACTCAGTCATTATCAGTTTGAAGTTCATATAATAGCGAATCCTTTTACAGTTACATTTTCTATCTCTTACGAGAAAATTCACATGAGAGCAGTCGCGATTTTTTGAATGTCAAATACCCTATTTGACCAAATGCTGTGCTGGTCCCTATCTCTCTTTCGAAGACTAACTCCGTGAAGCCCCGTTGTTCTTCAACGCCGCTCGCCCAGTGGCCTCCCGGAGCGCTCTTCGACGCGACCGCCCGCAGGGCGCCTCAGACCCGCCCTCACAGCAGTCGGTGCTCTGGCCACCGCCGCGTTGCGCCTCGAAGACCGACGCAGACGAGTGTCGTGATGGATGGCGACTGACGCTTAATGAACGCGCTCTGGTGGGACGGGAGAAAACGAGGCGCCGGCACAGTCGCCGTCGCCGACCTGTCAGAGCACGGGCGTGCACTGCACACCGACTCTGCGCTATCGATATATTTCGTTTTCCAATTATATAACAAGATAACAAAAGCAAACTATCATTGAATATCTTTCCGAATTCAAACGAACTACGAGTACTTTACATATATTGCTCGAGATAAATGTCACGTGAAAGGAAATTATTACATGCGTTATTCCTCGATCTATAAATATAGAACTTAAGGAATTTACTCGTAATTGTTGCGGTTTAAAACACAGCCATATTTTAAAGCAGATCATGACTGATATTTATTTATAGTACGCAACTTCACCTGTTATAAAACATGAAATTTGCCCTATGTCAGCATGATTAACCATCATAATTATAATATACTGTTATTTTTGGAGTATCACGGGAAAACTTATTATATAGTCCGGATGTTTCTTCAGAAATAATTGTTACTTTTTTGAAGGTACAAGACTCATTCTAAGTCAACATACCTGTGGATAAAAAGAACCTTGATGAATCTCGTTTCGGATAATTGCATGGTACAATGTTAATAATTAGTCATAACATTCGTACCAAAAGAAAATCAGACCAGATTTACTATTTGTTAAAATATCTGTAATAGAGTTATTGAAATTATACAATAAATAGTGTACATCGTATAAAAGAAAAGGTTATTCGTTCTCAGCAGATTTTCATCAGATTTTTAAGAATACGAAATTATTTTCAGAATCATCAAGATTTCTCATAAAGGGTAGTCGCAACGTAAGACAATAAAGAGTTAAATTGAGAGATTCGGGACACGAATATTTTTTGTGGGGTTTTAGGGCTCGTCAACGTCACGGTCATTAGAACCCTTGGGACATGAATATATTAGAAGAGTATTTATTAACGAGTATGTAACTTGAACATTTTTGCAACGTCAACAACCATGTGAAAATTGCGACAGACCGGGACTCGAACCCGGGACCTACTACTCTGGCCGCAGGTGTGCTATCCACAGCACCACCCGCCTCGACTCGCAAGTCCGTACGCAACCTCCACCTGGCCTGACCCGGTGAACCTGGATCACATCCCCCTCCAGGGGATAAGTTGAACATTGAACATTTTTGTAATGAATCATTGTTCAACTTATTAGAAAAATAATAGATAATGAATAAAACAATAAATTATGCTAAATATATGTTTTAAGAAATAACTCGGGGAATTCCCAGGTACAATAAATATGAATGTAACTGTGTGTGATTGCGAGCTCATATTTCTATTCATTCCATCTCGCAGCCACGCGTCTGATCCCGAAGAGTATCCTAACGCATCGAGAAGTATGACATTTCCTCCACACAATCTGAGAGGTATGTCAATCGTAGCTTGGTGTCGTATGGAGATGGCACAGCAATTATCGTGGTTCGTGGCCACTCGACGCGAGCATCTCCCCCTCCCCTGTGCAACCCCCGTCGTAACTCCACGGTTCGTCGCGACGCGCATCGGCGCCGACGTCGGCGCCAAATGAGCGGTTCGAACGACTAATGACGGCTTGCATCCGCCCGCTCCGCCCACGCGACCGCGGCCTTCGACCTCCGTGCATCCCACGAGAGATCCCCTCTCCCAATACAGTCCACTTTGTAGCTCTACCTCCCTAACAGCGACACTTCCATATCGTATTTTCCTTCAAATAAAAGGGATTTAAATCAACATTCGTGACAGAATAATGCTATATTAAGTAAAATGAGAAACATAAAAAAATTAACAAAAATAAAAAATATCACTTTTATTTGATAGTTCGGTCTCACGAATTTCAAAAAGAAAAAAACTGGTATAAAAGGAAAAAAACTTTGAAATGGAAATTTTATTCAAATTTATTAAATTTATTCAATTGACGGGAGAGAGTAAGAAACTTTTAGCAAGATAATATACTTTTAATCATTGTTCACTAAGCAATTGCTTTTATACTGCACTGGAAACCACTATAAACCTACTACAATAATAATAATTATTTTTACTGTATATTGAGAGTTAGTACTTGGGTACAAGTAAGTCTGTTATCTGGCGTCTTTGTAGAACATGTGCTGTCCAGAAGGACATGTGCATAAGTCGTCATGCACGTCCCAAATATTCATTCAAATTAATATCTTCCCTGTACATTATAATGATACTCCCATTA
The DNA here is from genome assembly GCA_002313205.1 of Laupala kohalensis. Lineage (NCBI taxonomy): Eukaryota > Metazoa > Arthropoda > Insecta > Orthoptera > Trigonidiidae > Laupala > Laupala kohalensis. The sequence goes on from NNCF01132961.1 coordinate 98,594, forward strand.
TAATACTTCATACTCCCAGTATGAAGAGTACATGGCCATCCAGATTCTGCCGTATATTATTTCATCCATTCGTTCCAACCGCGACACTGACTCAACTTTGAATAAATTCTGCTCAATATTTTCTTGGCAATTTTACTTTCAAGGAAAAAAGTTATTATAAAATGATAGTATGAATTTTTTTTCTAGTTAAGTGTATGATTTTTACTTTCTCGTATACGTAGTATATAGAAAGTATTGTAATCGTGAAAAAAAATTCGAAAGCGGGATTTCGAAGGAAATATCCGTTTTGGCGATCCCCGATTCTTGAAAAGTTGTTTTTGGCATAACGTCCGTTCCTCTGTCCGTCCGCCCGTTCGCAGCGAGAAAACGGATGAATCAGTTTAATTCGCATTTCGTATTTAAAGTAGAATTTACTTGATGTCGATGAACGTGCTGTATTTTTTTTTGTTTTTTACTTCAAAACAAAGGGTACTTCACATGAAGGTCAAAGTACTCTTTTGAATGTTTCTCAAAAACGACACCAACGATTTCTCTTAATTTTTTTGTACGTAAAGTACAATTAGTATGCGTTACTTCCGCATTAGTGGTATTTCGCTTGAAAATTTGGTTTAGACGCAGTAAAATAATTTGTCTCCTACACTTAGACATTAGAATACTGCTTCAAGAAACTATATTTAGCAGTGTAAATGGACCAAGCACACGTAGAATACACTTTTCGTTAACTGAAATGAAATATATGATAATGATAAAGTACATAGGACAGCAAACGCACTGCAAATACAAAAATACATTTACATAATACTTTTACGATACTTTTAAGATTGATATGTCACTATATGTTTCGAAAAAATATTCTGAATATTTATTTTTCTTTCAAATTTCATCTAGGGACTTTGAGCATGAATAGAGCATTGGAAGACGACCGAAATATAGAGGACCACGTCAGAAATTATATTTTCACCACATAATTTTTCTCACTTTATGCTGCAGACGGAGAACGTATATGAGAAAGTATGTGCAATGGTTTTGCACCACTAGTTTAAATATCATACACTATAAGATCTTTGGAATCAGACTTTTGTATATTCGTCACGTCATTCAGTTCATATCAGAACTATGAATAATACCGTACTTTAATGCATCAAGCAACACACTATCAACAGCACTGAAAATAATTATAGTAAAATTTTACTTTGTTATAGATTTACATTAGTGAAGTATCTGCATTGCATGGGAGTTATTAAATAGTTTTTAATTCCTAATAAAAATGGAATATACTGGTATGAGTAATGTATTAGAATGGAAATTACTACTTTTTTGCTAGTATAATCAGTTCTTTAAACAGGCGATTCTTTAAACTGCTTTTTTGTATGGAATCAGTAATATCACCCAAAGAATTTTAAATTGCTAACATTGAATATAAAATCAGAAAATAACTAGTTTAAAGAGAATGCGTGTCGCCGTCTTTTCATTACCTTGTGTCTGGTTTCTACTGTCTGGGTTTAAATATCGTACTTTTCCACATTTGCAGACAGGTGATAATGTGTTTATTGCCAAGAAATATCGTTGCTTTCAGGAAGGAAGGAAGGAAGGTAGATAAGCGGAAACAAAATGGCCAAATTATGCAATTTTTATCTGGACGTTACTAACCTGTCCACCGCCTCCTCTCATTCTGACTATGGAAATAATGTATGGAAGAAAGAATTTGCCTCCAACTCCTATCAAGTTATGAATAAAGAACAACCTGACCTACCGCAACTTGACCGCTCTGATAAAATGATGTATTGATCTCAAGAGACACAAAGCAATACGTCTCGGAATATCTGATAAATGGCAATGGAAAAGGTAAATAAGAATAAGTTTAGTAATAAACAATGTTGTAGGGAGAAACGTAACTACAACCAGCGAGAAAAGTATATTTACTCGAGTTAGCACTCGGTTGAAAGTGATGTAGAAGATTCGCACACCAATAATTTATAAAATAAATCAACGAATTGAACCGTGCCAAAAGAGAGCAAACATTTTTGCTAATGTTGGTTGAATTTTTGAAAGAGATATTCTCACAAACAAGAAAATAGTTTCTTTACGTTACAACTTGTTCATAAAATCCAGAAACAGAGGAAGATTGCCACATGAATTTTGCTTACTGGAATAAAACAAGCCAACCTCATTTATAAACCCCAGAAAATTTACCATAACGTTCCTTATAACAAAATCCGGTTTTTACAGTACAAATATTGTCGTTATTGACTTCTTACAAAAATATGAACAATCCCTGCCACTGTTCTAAATAATACATATTAAATGGCAAAGTTATTAAAACAAAAATCTTATTTTGCATATTTAATTAAGCAGTTAAAATATGTGGACCACAAGGATAGACCTAATTCATTAGCTTATCGCTGTCAATGAGGATTTCATACATAAAAATACAAATTATGTTCTTAAACAATCATGGAGGTTTATTGTATCAAAAGTCTCCATGGCATATTCCCCACCTAACACGTCCGTTTGGAAAGTGTCGTTTTGAATGTATATTGGAGTTGCAAAAGAAAAGGTACACGTCAAGTAAGGGAGACTTCCATTAGACAGATCTAATTTCGAAACGCATTTTAATTTAATTTTTGAGACTTATTTTATATCCATTACGTCTTTTCTTTACACAAGAATAATACAATTGTGGGAAGCACATTTAACCATGAAAAGTGAACCCCAATTTATACACTTAAAAATTAGAAAAATAATCACGTCATTAAGTTATGTACTATATTATTTAGAATAAAGTTTGGTTTAAAGAATAAGTGTAATGGTTAAAATTTGGCGTGTTTTTTAAATTTCGATGGAGATGTTACCCCTCAAAGGCACTCTTGTCAACAACATCAACAAATTAAAGATTAAATATTCGCTGTGTAAATGATCTTTGAAATAACTCAAACAATGGCGAGAAAGATTGAGTGCTTAAGAAATACGTTGCTAGTATATTCAACACATATGAAGCCATTAATTCAAGAAATACCGAAGGAGAAAGATATATTATGAAAGCAAAGAAGTGTGGGTGTATCAACGCGGGATATGTTGTCTAAGCGCCGAGGTCTTGACATGATGTGGGTGAGGGTGGTATTGGAGGAGAGGGAGAGATTTGTTAGAGGGGGAAGGGGGAGGGTAGGCGGCATCGATGATTACAGAGGGCTGCGGCCAGCGTGGGAACCGGGCGCTTCGCCGTCGCTGTAGGTGGCGACATTTGCCGTCGTCGAAGAACGCGTCTTACGACGAGGCGGTTGGAGATACGAAGATTTCGGAAATCACAAGAGGATGGCACTGGGAGAGGGGGTGGGAAAATTCGTCTCGCGAGTGTCGAATTCCACCCAACATATTTCACTTGCACTAAACAAGTACTGTCCCTTTATAATTGGAAGTTATGTTCATGGACGTTTTCATGTGCTCTCTGAAATTCTACTTCCCTTTCTTGTTCTTAAGTTTCAATATTGGAATTGGTTTGCAGCGGCGGCAGCAACATTATTCTTCCACTCTTCTCTGGTCTTGGTCATCGTCTTTAGATGGTGGTACGAGGGGCAACTTAGCAACTTCAACAACTGTCCTGAGAAATACGAGATATCTTGAAGACATTAGGTGTAAGCTGGGAGGAGACATAATAGTAAAAGACAGAATAGTAAGAACAGAGACAGAGAATCGTTATGTAATGTTATATTAATTTTTTCTGAAAAACTCTTTTTTTCCTCTCCAATGAGATTCTTTTTTTAACAGGTTTTATACTAGTTTATAAATCAATTTTATCTCATATTATTTTATAAATTATTTGTTATGTTCGGCCTTAAGCCGCCATCCTGGGCTTCCCTCAATCGCGTAAGGTTCAATACCGGGATGGTCCTTAGCTTGTTTTCCCAGTAGTAGATATAATTTTCAAATTAATTTTGTAATGATATTGTAAATATTTTTAAAATGGTTAGGCGGAAGAGCAGACCTCGGTCTGAGTCTCGCCATTATTTATTAATTATTTATTTTATAGTGATTGGAAAAAAATGTATGAGACGCCAGGATTGGGAGAACGTAAATAAATAAGACGATGCAATGAAGATAAAGAGAGAAAGAAAGAAAAAGTCGGACATAGTGAGCAGAGCAGGGACGGGAACTCTGCATTGAGCCAGTGGCTTCTCATTGATTCGTGTGATGACTTCTAAATCGGCGATTCTGGAAATCAACATATTGCGGCAACACCACCTTTTCAAGGCGTCGATTCTTTTCTTGTCAGCCTCCTCGAATGTCCAAATTTTACTTCCATACAACGGACCGCTCATATTTCCCTTTATTGAAGTTCAATAATGCCAACTATAAAAAGAGGTTGAAATAAATAATTTATTCTTTAACTTAATTCACTTATTTAGAAAATAATAATCCATATTTCCAAAGACGGCAACGTAGTGAATTTCTTTCTTTCTTGATGTTGTCCTGAGATTTTGCATCTTTTTGCTTATTTTTTTCCTCGCTTGAGGACCAATTTCTACTATTTTTAACATTCGGAGACTTAAATTTTGAAATTTTCAAAAGAATTTAATTTAATTTCATGGTTCTTACAAATTCATATTTTAAAGGTTTTTTGTTTGAATTCTGTAATTTTTTAGGTAAATTAACGTAATCAATCGAAATTTACATGTTTTTATGTAAATATAGCATAATTGTATTATTCAATTAATCCAATTTACACTTGCTCTTTCCTGGTGATAAGTGGATACATAACTTGTTTTTGAAGTGCATTCTTCGAAATCTTTACTACATTTAATGGTATTTTCTTGGATGGTTTGGACATTTTTATTGCATATTTTAAGTAAATATGTTGAACCTTTTTGTGCATATTTTCCGGTTTTTATTGTTTATCGATCCGAGACTTGATCATTACAAGACTTGTTTAGTAGGAACTGTTCCTTACAACAATCTGTGCTGAACCTGATTACAGTATTGCAGGTAGCAGTTAGTCAACATCATGAGTCTGTTGTGTAGCAGTAAGTCATGATTCGACATCGAAGGCGAAAATATTTTCAAATTAATTACAATGTGATAAGAATTTAAGAATTATTTTTTGGAAACAAAATCATTTATGTTTGTTGTGAACTCCACGGTGCATCACCTTACGTTACCGAAGAATTTTTTTCTTTTTTTCTTTTCGAGACACTGAGTTTCGATGTATAAAATTCAATATGCTTATAACTTTCGACACAGAATTCACCAATTGATGTCCATCTGTAATTATTCCTAGGAATGAAATAAACCAAGAAGATATTATTTCCCAGCAAAATTTGAAAGTTTCTTCACTCTACATAAACGAAATACCTGGCAGAACACGCTTTGTTAGCTTTTTATTTGTGTCTAGAGATCTTTGATATTAAAAATCCCTATTCCATCGTTAATAATCGTAAATATGATATTTACCTTTTCGTGTTAATTATCACGCATTAAATACTGACCTTATACATTTAATTCCTTACTCTGTCTATGCAGTTCATATTTTGTTGCATGGACTTACCTACAACAAAGGAAAGAAAACGAATGTTAGTTTTATTAAATTCTTACGACACTCAACCTATACATGTAACATAAACATTTAACTGAAAACGAGTGAAATAGTATAAATCAATATCCTCAAAACAACTCATATGATAAATGTACATTTGATATATAAATGGAAAAGCAATAAAATAATTTTGTGTGTTCATGCAATAACGTATTCATAAAATAATTTAAAAATATAAAATAAATTCGTGTTTCCACAAAGAAAAAAAATCCAATAACTATAATTCTAATGTTTCCAATCACGTTAAACGGTATTTTATCAGTTCCGGTAAATCCCAAAGAAAATATCTAGGTTCTACGGAGAAACGTTAAACGTACATGCAAGGAAATAAAAGAGCACAATTAAAAGATAGATAGTATGGTACAATTTGTTATTTCAGTACAATGTCTCATATGCCTTGTAAAGTATTTTAAGGTCAAGAATTTTATCTACTCACTTAATGTAAAAACAGTGGGAATGCCGTCATATACTGTGGCGAAAATCAAACGAATTAACATCATGTGCACTGTTGTCATACTTCCTTGTTTTTGCACGATTCTTACTCACATTTGTATTTTTTTCGAATAAATGTGATTTGTAAGTTGCGTTACTGTATCATTGAATGATGAAGATGATGCGAATTTTTCTCATACATGAGAATAATTCATGAGATTGAACTGGAGTGCTGCTTTGGCTTGTTTTCTCAGAGTTAATTAGCGTGAATATTTCCGCTACATTCAAACACATTCCATCTTGTTTTCTGGCACAAAATATTCATCAAAGGTTATTTAAAGTTTTAATAAGCATGCATCTGAACAAGAACACCATCGAGAAAATCTGATACCTCTGTTAATTACTAGATATATGAATGTATCAAGTACAGCCATTCTTCTTATACACTTAAGAGTGTCATATCTGAAGTTACGTGTATTCATTAAAAGTCAAACAATGTAGAAAAGTATGGGCTTGAGTTTCTTTCCGCTGGACGATTTTACGAGCTTCGCGATACCTGTCGAAGACATAGAAGTAACAATAACCTTCGGTACAGTGTTTTGTTTGGTGGAAATTGAAAACATTTTAAACCTGAAGGTAATTATCTCTTCGTACCACGAAGGAACGACAACTCATGGAATACACGGACTCTTCAAACTCCTCGGTTCGATTCAGCTTTACGTTATGCTTCTCTGAATGGGATGCAATGACGTGATGTGATTGGAATGACCGCACGAGAAAGAATCTCTGCTATACTTGGTACGAATATATGCGTTCAGGGAAGTACAGCCATTCATGAGCACGATATCCCTCTGTCTTGTTTGTTTCAATGGGAATCATGGTGATACTAAAGTTAGTTTTAAATTACTGCATTACTTGTGCGGGTTGAGATAAATATATAATGGGAAAGATAGAATTTCCGGGTGTATGTATAAAACCGATAAAATGCACTACCACTCACTATCAACTATTTTACGTTTAATAATGAATCGTTCAGTTGTGCTGAAGAATTATAACCTGTTCCAGGTTCTAAAGAATTTTCAGAGTAGTCAGATGAGACGATGTTTTCAGTACTGGAGATATATCGATCTCGTACTCTTTTAATTTCCTCTGCTACCATTAAGCCTTAATCGTTTTAATCACGGAATGTCACGTATTTCGTAAATAATAATTTTTTTTTAAATAGTGATTTTCAGGTGAATACAGTTACTACCCAGTAATAAATTATTTATGACTAGTTTTCATGAGCATATCAAAACGAACCACTTAGTTATCTGAAACTATTAAAAAATAAACGTTTGCTCCAATATAAGAAAGGAATGAAAATACAAGCCTACTATTTCACTTAAGGATCTAAACTTACCAAAAAAACAAAAATATTTTCTTGAATAATTTTTCCATCCTCGAAACCGTGAAACATTATTGATGCGTATACGTTTATTCCATTGAATGTATTATGAATTAAGGAAATCGCTCTGTACAGTTTAGGGTAATGCGGTAATAAGCAAAAATATCGTAATATTTATAATTTTGCTTGGTATTCTGCAATTAAAACGAAGGGTAAACATAAAACATGTTCAACACGTAGATTTATCCTAAAGAAATCTCCAAGATAGAATCCAAGTTAAGAAACTCGAAGTACTTCATATTTACTCGAAGTACTGTCACCACTATCAAGATTTTAGGACGACGTTACATTGATCCAAACATTGCTACTAAGTTCCTTAGAACCGATAGAGAATGAAATCTCTACGCGCTTCGTCTACCGTTCGCCGCGCGCGTCACCTCTCCTCGCCGCCACCTACGCACTTTTAATTCAGTTAGCCTTGATGCAGCAGCGTCATAAAACCGCAATGCACTGTGAATCGCTTCACGACGGCGCGACAGAGTCGACGAGGCGGCTACCCAGACGTGATCTCTACGGTACTCCACGACAGTCTCTCGTAATTGTGGAACACCGAAAGCACCGAGGACAAGAGCGGCGACGACGTTGGGCGGCGACGGCGACGGCGGCGGCGCCAACAACAACCACCACCCAACCCACTCCTCATGAATGGGTGACGGCGTGGCGGCGGCAGCGGCGACGGCGGCCGCTCAAGAAACGAACGAACGCGTGAATGGCGGGCGCAGCGAACAATGACGCGATAAAGATTCAAAAGGGACGAGACGGAGGAGGAGGAGGAAGACGACGACGAAAAAAAAAGAAAAAAGAAAGAAAAGACAAACGTAGACGAACACTGCGAGGGAGTGAGGATGAATGAAAGAACGAGTCGCGGGGGCGTGTGGGTCACGCGACACCCTGCCACCCTCCCCATCCCCCTCAGATGGTCACGCGCGCATAAAGAGGCGGTTCCACCACGTTTCCACCGGCACCTCCCTTCAACTCGGGCCTTTAAGAGAAGCTTATTCCCGTGTTTATCCCCGGCCAATCATCCCTCCGTTGTGTGTATGACGCATGCGCGTAGAAGGGTGAGGGCGTGTTGTATCTTGGAAGTGATCCGCGTTGGGTGGTCCGTCTGGCGCATAGTGAACAGGATTTGTATTTTATGGGAAAATAAAATGCGCAATGCGAAACATGAATTTGCTGACCTGAACAAGAATGATCCCTTATCATACGTATAGGAATACGAGCACACTGATGAAAAATTAAATTATGATCTATCAATTTAATACAAAAGCAACGTGAAAAGATATAATACGTTACTTATACCATATCCGGATATATTTACGCAATTGGAAGCTTCTGGTTATTTGATTCGCTCTTTTACCGGATAAGTGTAATACGAAAAGGGAACATCGAAGTCTTTAAATTTCTAGAGAGTGTTAGGTACTTCGTCTATGGAAGGGAAGAGAAAAACCAATCGAAAAAAGTGATCAAGACTATCCGATCACAGTATTCAACTCACTATAGTGAGCAAACATAAAACTATTTAGCAGTCACAATCATAATGAACGTTAATGAAATAAGTTATCTGACAGTAGTACCCAACCATCATCGACTCACTACGCCAGAGGCTGATGCTCACAACAGAATACTTCACATCTATGCTTTACAAAAAGAACTTATATGAACAATGTATGAATCATTGTTATGGTCAGTGAGCATTTATGTCTCCTAAACTCCCAATACCGCGAGTGGAAAAGTTAACATTCAAAGTTCAGAGTTCGGTAGCGCTCTGTAATCGATATTCCATCCGTCCGTCGTCTTGTACTCGTCGTATTGGTCCTTTGCCAAAGCGTTGGGGACGAGGGAACAACACATCGGATCCATCGTCGGAATGTATCCGAAGGAATCGGAGAACGGTTCAGCCTAAAGGATTGGAATTTTGATGGAAGCGGTATTCAAACACAGCGAACAACGCCACATTCGAAATGGGACCTCCGCGCATTCCCCACATTTCCGAGGAAGGTCGAAGTTTTTATCGGCACGGCTTGAGCCATGAGACGGCGGTATTAAGTTTTGTCTGCGCGATGGGGTTAAGGGAAGAGAAGGAGGGGGTGGGCAGGGGAGGAACGGTTGCAGAATGTGAAGAGTCAGCAGCCAGGTTGACTGTCCCATGGATCAAGACGAATGTTTCGAGTTGGTGGTTAGCGAGACGAGCTCATACTGAATGATGGAAGGAGATAGGTGCCCAGTGGGTTTGGAATGATACTAGTTGATATTATTCACTACAAATCAATTTTACATTGACATAAATGTTATTTTGTGCCAAAGAAGATTAGTTTATTTAAAAAAATAAAGGAAATAAAACAAACACAGAGCATACAAAATATGAAGTAATACTTTGTAGGCTCCGGGAAATTCTTATTCCCATCATATGCTTCTATAGATTGGCCATTTTCTGGGAACTTTTATAAGATACAAAATTAAAAACGAGAGGACTTGGTCATAAAAATTTGTACCCATTCTAAATTTCCTGTAAAAAAATTTCCCACACTTCTCTAAACTTCACTTAACATACCTGCATAGAGTGAGAGAAAACTCTCGTGGCTCAAGAGGGTAGGAATAGGAGAGGAGCTTACATACTGCGATTTTATGCACAAATAAAAAATACCACCTCATTAGATGCTAACTGCTCGGGATCGTTAACAGTACACTAGTTAACAGAACATTATACATGAGTATTTAAAATTACTGAGATCGTTAAAACCTGTTTATTGGCTAGTATGATATTTATTAGTTACTTATTCTAAACAAATAGATGTTTTGCTAACAGAGGGTATTTAAAATTCATTAAAACAGTATAGGAGCTTATGTATAGATTAATAAAAATAATGAAATTCGTTGGTCATCTCATATTACTTAACTATAAAATATTGACACTATACTATACTTCATTCCTATAAGTAGGAAACATAAAAAATATTTTCAAATAAATATATATATATATATATATATATATATATATATATATATATATATATATATATATATATATATATATAATGATTTTTTCCCTTACTTGAAATAA
>NNCF01132961.1:109412-188639 GCA_002313205.1 Laupala kohalensis
TTTTTTTAAAACTTATTGAAAAATCACGAGAGAGCTGGGTAGCCAAAGCTCCCCCCTCGTTACGTGCCTGGTCTCTGTCATAATCACATAAGTAAAGAAAAAAAAATTTGTTTCGTAATTCATGAGAACGTCAAAAGATCTGGCTTGAGTGAAGTGAAACCTATTCATCGTTGAGGAGGTAGTTCATCCTTCCTCCCCTTTTGGTCGGGCGCAGACGTGATGACCCAGCAGTGTCGCACCAACAGAATTAATTGTTCAGGGATGATCCCCACGCGCCGCAGGTGCGCCCTTAGACCTGTCGCCCTTAAACATGATTGATGTGTGCGCTCATCTGTGCCCTTTTGTACGCCCGCGGCGCCCTGCTCTGCCGCGCCCTCGGGTCTCCAAGAGCCCTTCCTAAGTCTCCGTCGCACACGCCCACACACAAGGGTTTGTCTCGGCTTCCTGACGTTTCACGAACCCGACACCCGTTCAGTGATAATTCAGGAGGTAGTCAGGGATCGTTGGAATAAAATAAGAAACTAATATTAGACTCATAATTAAATTTAAAACAACGAATTTTATTAATATATTATCTTAATGAATTGAAAATATTTTAGGAGCATAAACATTATTTTTGCAAAATGTGTCTCACAAATAATTATTATCGGTAAAAAATACCAAATACGTCTTTCTCCCTTTACAATTACTGCGAGGAAAGAAGACAACTGATAGCTAAATATCATACGACAGTTTAAACGTCACCATCCAAAAACCTTGTGGTAGGCCAAGGAGTTACTGTCATTTGACGACGAAAGTAGCTTAACTCCTCAACCCAAACTTATCCTCAAGTTTCCTCGACAATAAATACATCCACAGTTATTATCCCACTCATAAACTCAACCTTGGCCATCCTCCAATCCATATTACCACACACATACATCGCCTGAACCTAAGCCGTTTCGACCACCCTCTTCCTCATCCATACACACACGCCCAGCATCGAAGGAGGGCGATGAGGTGGTCGATGCGGTGGGGGGTGGAGCTAGACCAGCAGTGACAACACGCTTTCTGACGCCCAGCGTGCGAAGAAGAATGTCGCTGCTGCAGTCGCCACTGTCGCTGACGGCCATCAGACTGTCTCTCCTCCTCCAGAGCACAAGCATTGTGTCACTCAAACAGTTGATTTCGTTTTGTTCCTCTTTATCCATCCGCCTGGAGATGGAATGTTATGCATCACTCTTCAGAAACGGTTAAGTGAAATCTCACACCATTGTGGCAGTGACGCGGTATGTGTGACTTAATCGGAGTACGTTGATCTAATTGTCGGAATATTTTGTTCGGTTTCCGAAGCGGTCTCAACGTAGAGTACTGAATATATTAAAGTGAAATTGCAAATTAATTTATTATTATGATTAATTTATGGAGACATGTGTCATGTTAATTATTAATAACAATAAAAAATTATTTTTGAAAAACCCAGCTCCAGGAAACGGGAATATAATCGAATAACCTCCAAAAATTTGATATAGCATGTTCATCGAAGAAAAAAAATACACAAATGACCCAGAAACGTTGTAATTTCTAATATATTATAAGATTTATAAATTTATTGTCAAAAAAACAGTACAAACTGCGTATGACCACGTGGAGGAAAAAAAAACTAATTTACTCTCCGGAAGCAAGCAAGGGACCATCCCATCAATTCCGATCAAGGGCCCTAAGGCAGAGGCGGATTCAAAAATTTCAGCAAAAATTCCTAGATAAGATAAAAAGTTAGCTGCGAGTTATAATACTAATAGAATGTCAATATGTTTGTAATTTTAACCAAAAATTTACATGTACAAGTTATTATCGAACTATAGATTATTCTGAGTATAGTGTTTAAAAATCATAAGAATTGAAATAACACTAAATTCACGATTTATTGTTACAATAAACACGCCCCTAGACAAAGCCTAGAGAACCTGTATGATAAATCCGCCTCTACCAGAAGGAAAAACGGAGAAAAACCCGGGTTAATCATTTGAGATTGAAACGTATAATAAGCTCGTAAATAAATGAAGACAGAGAGATGTCATACTTCCGTTCACTGATCCTCGAGATCAGTTATTCTTTGGAACGAAGAAATAAATATATCAATACAAAATAAGTCATTTGAATAAATTAACATCAAAATTAACTCAAACCATTACCCAATACTAAAGTCTGAACATTGTTTTTCCATTCCTTCAACGTTTCGATATAATGTATTAAAGGTCAAACATGTCGATATTATTTCATATAGCTCTTTCTTCGTAACTGACATCTTAGGATAATCGCAATTTGTTGTTAAAATTCGTTCCAAAAAATATTTTATTTATGATGTTTAGTTAATGAATTCTGTCGAGCTTTTAAAATGTTCATATATCATACGTGACATCGACATCATGAAACATATCCAATAAAAGAAGGGCATTTTCATCCGTGATGTTGTGGCAAATATGTTGAATGACGTGGCGTGTGCAGAACACGCTTATGATTGCAGCGCGCTGGGTGTCGGTATTTTGCGGCAACGCCTGCGGAGGAATGCAGTTGAATGGTTCTCCGCAACAGCCGTGGGCAGACGGCGCTAGGCGATACATATGAGAAGGCTTTTGTACTCATGAACGGAGACGTCACACACTTTGTACAAATCACAGATCATGATAACTAATTTACGATTATTGATAAACTAGCAGAACTGCCCGGTGTTCCACGAAATTTGAAAAGAAACAACAATCATTAATGGATTATAATTAATTTAAAACAATCCATAAATAAAGCAAATAAAAATAATAACAAAGTTTTTCGCAGCCTTTATAAAATTTTGCTTCCACGATCTGGGCATCCATGCAAGATTATACGTTCAGTGCATTGTCCGCCTCACTTAACGTAATGGAACTCTGACGGACACATGGTCTCATAGTCAACAGTCAAGCGAGTGAAGATTCACATCTACTGTTCAGTAGTCAATTTGAATAATTTTTCTGTTCTTGTAATTCATCAATGCTAACCATACTGTACATTTTAATTGCAAAAACCTTTGAAATTTCAAATAATTTCATTGATTATTTTGTCCGATTTCCATGCAACAGATATTCCAAGTAATTCACGTTTATTATTATAGATTAGTTTTGGAGCAATGCAAAATATTTTGTTAATCGCAATATCTTATTACTAAGAGAAAACGTTTTTTAAATATCCCTTTTTTCTTCCGTGTTACTTAAAGGTAATCATTTTAAGGTAATTTTCTGAACTACAGAATGATAATCTTTCATTTTAATTACGAACTATTAATGTAATGATTTGTTTCAAAACAAAAATTGAATTCGAATTTTGGAAATTGTCCTAATTTGTGACACTACCTGTTTTTCCTGTACCTGTTTAGCTGTCGATAAACCATCATGGTTCTCATAATTGTTGCGCCCTGGAAATCAAATTACGTTTATTTACCGTACAGGATAACCATTCACTGCTTTACAATACAGTAGGCCCATCTATTGGGCGTCAAGAACTCACATTTCTGACTAGCCGTTTTAAATTTCTTTGGTAGTCCTTTTCCCGTTACTTGAAAATTCGAAACTATTTTTTTCTGGACCCCTTTTTGTTTCCAGTACCCACACTGTTGTTCTAGTATTACCTGGTATCAGTGGCGGATCTAGACTGTAGTCAAGGGAGCAGGGCTAACCGGCGAGGGATTTGGGGAGCAATTGTGTTTTAAAATCATGGTTTTACAACACAAATTTTGTAAAATAAAATAGATAATCAACAATTAACAATATTAAACTAATAAAATTAATCAACAATTAACAAAATTTATTAATTGTTGAAAGTGGTAAAGTATACCTTTATCTGTTGAGAATTCAGGTCTAATGGGGGAAGGGGGGGTTATAGCCCTCTTAGTCTCCCCCCCCCCCTAGATCCGCCACTCCCTGGTATCGAATGGGGACCTTCGGGCTGCTCGCGGCCTGGAGTTATCCCGTCATCAGCCCTCGCAGGCGCCAGAGAGACGCCACAACGAAGCGTCATGGCTATATATACAGACGTCGCCGTCTCTTTCCTCTCTCCCGCCGTCAGAAGACGGAAGGATGGCAAAGAGATATAGATTAGTAACTCTCTGTCTCGTCTCTTTTCCACATTTCCATACGGGATTGGAAGAAGTGAATGAAACAACGAGTTTTCAGTTTTTGGCAATAATTTGTGGACGAATAGTCTGAAGCTAATATGATGCAGGTCAGGATGACAAGCATGAATAACGGTGGTGATGAGAGGATTAGCCGAATAACATCAAGGATTAAATGTTACACACATCCACGCTTTGTATGGAGTATGGATCTGCGTCCTTTGACAAGTGAACCAGACAAATTGAACAATTCTACAAAATTTCGAATACTTCGAAGAACACAAAGCTCATGAGTATTCTGTTCAAGTATCCAATCATATTTAACCAATTGAAACAATAGATAAGCAAAATTAAAAAATAAAATAAAAATGATTTAATTATAACACATAAAACATAAATTATAAACATATTTTAAAATGCTATTTCTACATTCACCACTCAGGAATGTGTATTTTCATTAAGTAGCAATTATAGACTGGATAATATTATGGATTCAATTGTGCTAAAAATATGTTGTCATGTCACCTATCTTCTTCCCTAAACAAAAGTCAAACAAACATTTCGTAATCGTTGAAATAAAAATACTTTACTGATAAATTATAAAAGCGGGAGAGTACTTCTTAGAACAGAAGAGTGAAGTTTAATAATTTATTTTCCTATTTCAACGCCGTTATTCCAGAAATAAACACGGATTAAACAATTCGGATCATTTCCAGGAGGCATTGGAATCCTCAGTTTTCTAAGAATGCGGCAACATAGAAATAATGGAAGAGTGTAAGGTGGAATGATGGAAGTTTTTATTTGAGATTATCAATTTTTTATTGAAAGAAAAACTAACCAATTCGTTTTGGGAAAAAAGTATGGTACCCTTATATAAACGATGTGTTTTTGCGAAATCTTCGGCTGACACCAAAAATGTTAATATACTTAAGTATACTATGTGACGAAGGAATAAGTTCATGTTGTTCGATTTCACATTACGAAGTGATCTTGTCTTAAAAAAAAAAACGGTAGAGAGTGGTATTCGTGATTGCGAGAAAGAAGGATTTAATTGGTCGGCGTATTTCGCAGAACGAGACGATGCCGAACAAGAACAATTGAAGACACCCGAAGAAACATTTGACAAGCAATGATCAATAGCAACAATATTAGGAGTAGAAGTATACAATTGAAAAAAAAAAAATGAACGGAAGTTCTAATGGCAGAGAAACTAAGACATGCGCCGAGCGACGTGAAAATGTTGATTACGGCACGGTCAGAAAGTAAACAGTTTGAAATATGACTCTTTCAAGTATTTCTCCTCCGGTGGCAGCGACTTGGAGTTCGTGACGCTCACCAGATTTAAAAGCTCCTCAAAAGGGAGTGATTAAGGAAAATGAGAAATAGTTGAATCACGGAAAGATGAAATGTTGCTAATTAAAACGAAGAGGGAAATTTGTTCTCCAAGAAAGCATGACGACTTCATTTTGTTTATCCTAGGAAAGTATGTTGCTGCAATGTAATGAGAAAAAAAAACGCACCATGTTCATTTCACAAAGAAGGATGAGAAAAAAAAGACCTAAAAATTGTTTCGTTCATTTCTTCTCGTATCAAAAGTGCAATTCCATCGAATAAAATATTTAGATTCGAAAATAAATTTAAATGTTCGAATATGAATTAATAAAAGTTACATCGTATGAAAACATTATTTTTTTATAGTTCTTCCGAATGTTATGTGTAATTACCTTTAATGATAAATTATTTTTTGTTTGTGTTTTTTTCTCTAAACTTTTTGAAAACCGGGTGTTCTGTCTTTATTATTTTGGAAATAGTTAATCAAAATAAGTTGAATACAGAACTCAAATACACGATTTATTGTTAAGTCCCTGACATATGAGTTACAAGCTATGGTCGTTCAGCAGAAACGAAAACGCCGTATTTGTCACTTTCTTGACAAGTTTAAAGAAAACTTTAATTCATTTATAACATTACCTCGCCTACAATTCTAACTAGTCGACCAATCCTGGATAACATTCTCAATGAATTGTTGCTTACATACAAAATACAAAAAAATGCATTCCTTGTAACTTAGTACTCCGTGGAATAAAGAGAAGAAGAGAGATATTTTTGAGGTACAACAAAACGAATGCAATTAAAAATACCAACGCATATTTTCAAAACAATGCCACGCTCATATCTCCAGGAAGGCATGGCGATATTCTTCGAACAGTCTTCGCAATATAAACTCTAGCAAACATCTCTCTTCGAAACCCACACTTTCAGAAATCACTGTGACCACCACTAATTGTAGAGTCCTCAAAGACCTCTTCAGCAGAGACACATACTCCAACGGGTCATCGGTTGGGTCCTAAAAGGCGCGTCCGAAAACCGCAGGGCTCCGGCGCCTCCCTTCCACACCCCTCCGTCACTAATGACGACGTCGCGGATCATCGTGTCGCTGCTAGGACACAGGGCTATAATTTGGGATCGCGACAGAGCCGTCAATTCGAGGACTTTGGGGCAGGCTTTTGAAGATGGGAGGGCGGAGGTCCTCACGGGGAAGGCGACGGCGGCAGCGGCAGCAGCATCGGGAGCGGGGGCAGAGAGCGAGCGGTATGCCACCATAGCCGACCGGCGACGCTGCTGCGACATAGGGACTGTTGTTTTGACGTCTGGACCAAATTTGAGGGGCGTTCCCGGCACCGCCCTTCCGCCCGGGACCCCACGAAACCCCTCCACCCGCCCGACCGCGCGTTCACTCGCGCGTGCTCCGCCCCTCCACCGCCGCGGCGGGCGCATGACGTCACCCGCTGCCGTCTGCGGGCGATGGCGGTGGTAAGCGATGGGCGATATGGCACTGGCGGAGATCAAAACTTAGCTTATTTTGCTTTTCAACGTGAATTTATATACTATATTTATCACACTAGTGTTACTTTTGTTCCAGTTGACAGTCCCTGAAGGGTGACCGGCGCGGAAGGTTTAATTTTTGCTCAAGTACAATTTATCCTGTGTTTACATTTCTTCTCGACAATAACTCAAACGGTTTTCATGAAATTCAAAGATTAAATGAGTTTTAGAATGTCTCATTTCATCATCTGGTTTCTAATTTTTACCCCCCCTCCCCTCACACACAAATAAAAAACGAAATCCAAGCTCCGTCACTCTACAACAAAAACTACAATTAATACTAGAAAAACCTGCGGTAAAGTGTGTCGCTGAGTTGTGGTGGAAGCAGTAAGGTGAGAGGGAGAGTGGGACATAATGATAAGATCCTGAACCCGAGATGTCTGTCCACGGTCCTGTCAGTTGAACCAGTAGTTTGGTCATTTTGATTGACATGATAGTAAAACTATTTAAATCTAAAAGTGTAATGATTCCCTGGTGCGTATTTTAGAATAATTTGCGTAAAATACATATCTTATATAAAGCGAAGACAAATTAAATTAACTTATTCCCCCACTTAACTCAATATTCGAACGTTCTCTTACTTACAAATTATTCGAAACAATGACCCAATATTTTACAAATAGTATAAAAGTTCACTATGATGAAGACGAGAAAATGAAATCCATTTGGAATAACGTTCACAGCTTCTACAATTTAATATGTTAACAAGTTTCATCTTTTAAAAATGAAAGACGATATGTCTGATTACGTCTTTTCAGTTATTGATATACTGAACTCTGCATATGACTTATGTTCCTTTGGGAATAATAACAACAACAATAAAGTAAAGAGAAGAATGGCTGTTCGTCCACAAATCGAAGAGTAGCGCCCACAGCCCCGTGGAGTTGGGCGTCTGATGGGTCGAGTCGTGATCGCGCGTGCGGCCATTCATGTCGCCGAGGAGTAGGTTCCCCGCATTTAGTTACAACTCACCACAACTGCCTCCCTGAGAGTCGTTGGAAAGGAAACGACTCCTACCCCATGTCGGAGGTTGTCGCTTCGCTCCAGGGAAATGCTTCCGTAGCTGAGAGCTGCCGGGAAGTTGTTAGTTCACTTCCTCCTACACTTTATTTTATTTTTTCTCCCCCTCTGCATACACTCAGAATAAACTATGGATGAGAGAACCCAAGGTTTGGATTTCAGATCGATATTCACAGAAAGGGAAGGATTTCTCCAAACCTTTGGATACGACATCCCAAGTCTGAAAGTTCGGATACTATACGGTTGGAAAGTCTCATATGATGGTTGAGATGCATCATCCAAAAGTTGGGATGTCGCATCCAAAGGTTTGGAATAATCTTTTCCCTCCTCTGAATTTGGATATCTCATCCAAACCTGTTCTTTCAGTGTATTATTCTTGTATGTAGCATATATCTATTTCACAAGAGTCAAGCCCTTAGCTAGCAACTTATTAGGGAGGGGACCCAGATTTCTGTCCAAAAATATATTTATCTTCGCAAATTCTTAAAAATACTTGAAGGTTGTTTAAACTATTTGTCTTTAAAATAATTTAAGGACAAATAATTCATGTCAATAAATCATTGGTGAGGAGTCTGGGACCCCTTCGAAATAAGTTTCTGGTCACAGGTCTCACTTCTGCGCAACACATACGTTTCACATATAATAAATTAATGGTGTTTCATACAGATAAAATGTTTTATTGCAACTTATAAACATTGCGACGGGACTCTGGTCTCCGGAGCTCCTCCTCTGGCCACGTGCCCGGTAAAAAAGGATTTTGGAAGAACATCGTCACGCTGAATTTAACTGCTTCGAAGCCAAGGGAAGTTTCAGGTGACTCTGAAGTCCAAGTCTTCGACGCGAGATTCTGCAGCCAACAGGCGCAAGTAAAGCAATGCTCTGGTAGCGATTCCGCTTCTTGGCGTCAGGAAATTGCCGGAAATCCTGTCCTCAGAGGCATACAGGAACAGCACCGCTTCGGGCCAATCGCGATCCGATGCACTGGAGCTCCTCAGGAGACGCATTTTAATCGCACACCAAATTTTGTGATTATGTCATTGACCCAGGAACCCATTTAATAATATAATTGGCGCTGTATGACCGCTGTGACACAATGTTGCTTTTATATTATACAAACTCACCAAGAAAGGAGTTTTGAAAATCCGATTTTACAAGGATGAATCTGGGTGAAATAATTTTTTTTTTTGGTTAATCTCACGAGTTAGTTAAAATACTATCATCTTTTTTGTTTGTAATATTTTGATCGCGTTATTTTTATCTAAAGGAAATTATCAGGAAGGGAGAACAGTATCACACAAACAAAAACACAAAAACCTGCGAAACCAAGCAGTGATGGCTAGTAAAAGTATTAGCTCAGATGGAAAAGAAAGTTTGAATGTCAGAATATTGTTGTGGTTTAGGTCACATTTTAAATGAAAAAAAGGGAATTTTTGAATAACATTGCCCTTTTAAATGTTCCTCAGTGTTTCCTTTTATCGCCAAAACATATCAAAATACTCGGCATGGTATTTTAGAAATTTATAATATTTACGGTCAACATTTAATTTTCTTAATAATTTTAAAGTAATAATTGATTTCTAATCTCCATGCTAAGAAATAAAATCTCACAGTTTAACTCTATTTAAAAACAAACTAAGAAATTTTCTTTTTCCAAACACAAACGTAGTAAATTTGAAGCACCATAACCAGTATAAAGAACTGTATGCTAGACAAATATATGAGAAGATATGAAACAAATAATCAATAAAGCCACAAAATGACTATGAAATGTAATGATTTCATTTACAGTTATGACTACGACTCAAGTGTTCAAATACGAAAAAAAGCATCTGCCTACATACACATATCGCGGAGAGAGACTGAGATAATATAATGCAACTCGGTGACAAATTCAGGAGTGCTTCAGTAGCCACAAAGGGCACTGATGCGAAGATGCATGGAGATATCAGCTAGCAGCGTAATGGTAGTTGCTCTAGAGCTAACGTCTTGGTGTCAGTCCAATTGAGAAACAACAATGTGCTGTATAAACAACGGTTCTTTTTCACCAGTCTCAACAATCGATTTCAGCACCCCCAAGCTAGCGGAATTTGTCACTAGTCACACTTTAATGACTAGTTTACTTCCGAATAAATGCGATGATAACCTCATTTACTTGTTCACAAAAATGTATCGTTTCATTGAGGCTTGATCATTAATTAAATTATTTTCACAACGTCATTGTTTTGGGAATTTATTTTTCCTTCATCAAAGCTACAAAGAACATTGCATTATGTTTAGTGTACTAAGAAAATACAGACACAAAAAAAACACGATTAGACTTACTACTTATTTTTACTTAGAATCACAATAGTTAAAATACAATAAAATAAAATAACATACTCGTATGCATATTATAATGTGGAACCATAACCCTTCAAATGGCACCATCACGAAACATGCCTTTATTCCATTATACACAAATACATACAAGTTTTCAATAGGACAACTACACATATGGCATGCTACTAGTTGTATTAATGACCAAGTCTCAATGAAGCAATACATTTGTGTGAATATATCTAAATTTCAGATCATTATCTGAATTTACTTGATAACCAACTGGGTGAAGTGTATCACACACTTTGGATGCAATACTAAAAAAATGAACAAAACCTCTAAAATTATACTCGATAAAATAACAAGTGATGAATATTATTAAAGTGAATTCATTCGATATATACAGATAATAATATTTTCGGTTGTCATAATTACCGGTAATACGGGTTAACCGGTTATCGGTAATGTAGACCCTAGGCACAATAGCGCTTTGTTCTTTGAAAAGACGCGCTAAAAAAATTCGGTGAAAAGTATGGGACGTTCCGGACGTGCGGCATTGGGACAAATAATGCTGCAGTATATTTAAGTATATATGACAATTACTCATTGGGACTCATTTCTTGAGGGGGGGCCCTCAAGATAATGGGGGTCCGAAGCTATAGCTTGTGTAACTTATACGTAAATCCTGCACTGGTACTCCACTCTTTGGTAAGGACCGTCCATGGCGTCTCTTAAATTCTCAAATTCGTTGTTCTTTCGCTCGTTGATGTTCTTCGTATTATTTTTGCAATACCGGCGATTCCCGTGCCGATAACAAACTGCTGCCGCCACTGAATGCAAAACGACTTTGCGTCTCCACCGCGCCGCGCCGCCGCCGCAGCGCGAAATCGTGTTTTTGCGCGTGGCGACCAGGAGGCGACCGAACAGCGCTGTACATCCATTGCGCATTATAGTAAATACGTCAAGATAGAAGTGAAGGAGCACGAAGAGGAGGGGAAGAGGAGGAGGAGAAGGGAGGTTGGCCGACAAAGGCGAAGGGGAAAGCCTCGGTTGAGAAGAGAGATAAAAGGTGACTCCCGTAGTGAACAGTGTGCCCCTGTTTGCGTTACCATGTTTATCCGGTTTGACTCTAGGGAAGTAAATATTCATACGTAGTTTCTTCTTTAGCGAACATAAGAAACCTAAAATTTCCATGTTTATGGGATATTCTTTATAGATGGGAATGGATGAGACAGAACTACTTAAGCCTCATCACGCAGACTGTCCATTACCGATAGCGTCCAGTGTCAAATACGCTGGAATGTGAAGCTATGTTACATTCCCAAGTGCCGAAACCAAGAAATACATCTTGATGAGACTTCTTACTATATTAACGTGCTGTTATGTAATTTTTAAATACTTTATTCAGTGATAGAAAATGAATTGGAATCGAACTCAAGAGTCATCGCATACTTTGGTTACTTTATTTTCGACAATGATATTCTTGCATCAGTCATTGTGTATGCACATATATAACGCAATAGAAGCGCTTATATTATTCGTTGAGATCGAATAGAGAATTGAGCTTTGTTACCAATTCCACTTCACATTCTATATCTGAGTTTTATATGAATTTGAATGTAAACAGTATGACTCCGACAGTAACGAGTCCGAGATGTGAGCAACTCAAGAAATACATTTTCGGGGGACTGCATTTTAATCAAATTGTCTTGCTCCAAGTCAAAATTACACGCACCTTTAACCGAAAAAAAAAATCAAACTTGATATCAAAACGAAGGAAGTAGCGCTTATCGGATATTTTTAAATTCTAAAAATACTTGATCAGGGATGTAGTATCAAAGTTTGCTATATGGGGATTCTCATGTTCGAGAAGTTAATATTTGATTGCTAACTTTCCCTATCAATAGACTTCAGAGTCAATGGGAGTCTTCTAGTATTTTTTAAAGCAAAATGGTGAGTATTCAGGTTGTATTAGCTCTTTATGTAGATTGGATCATTTAGTTGAAAGAAGAGTTTAATACTTTATTTTTCGCTTTTTCCAACTTACGATAGGTTGTACAGTGAATACTTCATCGGAGTGTCCTGTTTGAGAAGGAGCGCCGCTCCCACAACCGAAGCAGTGTGCTAACTTTTCTCCCACGCGCTCCCGTTGCGCTACACGGTTGACTTAAATGTAGATTTTTTTAAATATTCATTCTTTAATGTAGATATATAATCAAAATTGTGGGAAAATATTATTATCTGTATATATCGAATGAATTCACTTTAATAATATTCATCACTTGTTATTTTATCGAGTATAATTTTAGAGGTTTTGTTCATTTTTTTAGTATTGCATCCAAAGTGTGTGATACACTTCACCCAGTTGGTTATCAAGTAAATTCAGATAATGATCTGAAATTTAGATATATTCACACAAATGTATTGCTTCATTGAGACTTGGTCATTAATACAACTAGTAGCATGCCATATGTGTAGTTGTCCTATTGAAAACTTGTATGTATTTGTGTATAATGGAATAAAGGCATGTTTCGTGATGGTGCCATTTGAAGGGTTATGGTTCCACATTATAATATGCATACGAGTATGTTATTTTATTTTATTGTATTTTAACTATTGTGATTCTAAGTAAAAATAAGTAGTAAGTCTAATCGTGTTTTTTTTGTGTCTGTATTTTCTTAGTACACTAAACATAATGCAATGTTCTTTGTAGCTTTGATGAAGGAAAAATAAATTCCCAAAACAATGACGTTGTGAAAATAATTTAATTAATGATCAAGCCTCAATGAAACGATACATTTTTGTGAACAAGTAAATGAGGTTATCATCGCATTTATTCGGAAGTAAACTAGTCATTAAAGTGTGACTAGTGACAAATTCCGCTAGCTTGGGGGTGCTGAAATCGATTGTTGAGACTGGTGAAAAAGAACCGTTGTTTATACAGCACATTGTTGTTTCTCAATTGGACTGACACCAAGACGTTAGCTCTAGAGCAACTACCATTACGCTGCTAGCTGATATCTCCATGCATCTTCGCATCAGTGCCCTTTGTGGCTACTGAAGCACTCCTGAATTTGTCACCGAGTTGCATTATATTATCTCAGTCTCTCTGCGCGATATTCATTCTTAATAAAATTAGAAGATACAGAAGAAGAGATTCGTGAAGGAGTTAGTGCTTTATGGCAAACATATCCTGAAGATGTGGACATGAATCTTGTAGAAGTCAAGCATTTTCATCAATATGTTAGACATAGACAAGCCTATGGTTCAGTGGAACATGATAGTCTGTCTCATCAGGATCTGTATAGGGTAATATTTAACGATCTTGTCCAATCAGCATTCCATAATGTAGAAGCAATTTTGAGATTATTCCTTAGTATGATGGTTGCAAATTTTTCTGGAGAAACATCTTTTTCTCAGCTGAAGAGGATAAAAATTGAATGAATTTAGAACAAAAAAGACTCAAGATAAATTATGTTCCCTCAGTCTCATGTGCATAGAAAGTGACAAACTACCCATTTTATCATTTGATGATGTCATCAGTGACTTTGCTCTGGCAAAGCCAAGAAAGAAAATATTTTAGTTTAATATAATTCCTTAATACTTATAACATGTTTCAAGAGATTAGATAATACGCCTTTGTAAATTGTGCCTTTTAAAAGAACTTTTGTTTCTTTTTACCAGAGTTTGCATTTTTAAGTTTGTTATGAATAAAAATGATTTTAAGTTAAAGATTTATTATTTCACTATCTATACACTTCTTAATTGTATTTCAGTTTAACCCTCTAGGTATCCGAAAATCATATTTGGCACTGACATATAATACCTGGACTTATAAAGGACCCCATATCTCAAATATCCTAGGGCCTTATCAAGTCTAAATCCGGTCCAGGGGAGTACCATTGCTGGTTTGAAAACTCATGGAAATACACATTTTCTTGGCTCAAAAAAAACTTTGCAATATTGTGGATTTATAATTTTTTACAATACAATTTATACCAATTTTGTAGAAACTACGACCTCTACTCTATGAATCCCAAAGGATTTGTGCAGACCAGTTGATATTTAAAGATTTTTTTTCCATACCTTCAGACTTCACCAAAATAACTAAATTAATGAATTATTCTTCTGCTTCGATTGTATTTTACTTATAAACGTAATAAAACAATAGTTGTAGAATTCCCGTCCAATTTGTATTATTTGTTTGTTGTTGTTTTTTTGTGGGGCTTTAAGGGCTCGTCAACAGCAAGGTCATTAGAGCCCAAATTTGAATTAAGAGGACGCGACGATGTCACTAGCATTTCTTTTGCAGAATCCTGGAATACATGAGCGGAGCGTGAAGATATCTTAGGGTAAATTTCTGAATTTCCCTAAGACACGCTGTTTGCAAACTTCCAGGAAAGTTCATGAAATTGCGAAGCCTTTGCGTGTTCTGCAAATTGTTTCTCAGACATTATATCAAGAAGATTGGAATGACTCTAGAAGATTCTTGATGCTCTGGTTGCGTCAGCATGAAGTATTATACAAACCTTTTACTCGGAACGGAAATTTTTATTTTCTTTCCTACGATTGATTATTTCATAAATTACTACCAGACATATTTATCAACAATACGTTTCAAATTCTGTACATTCGTACAATTTATGTTGTTCATGGAATCTCCCTATTTTTTCGGTTCAGTTCAACATTTTGCTATGTTGTACTTCGTTCTAACATTCTAATAAATCTAATGGTCCCTAACGGGACCTGATTGAGTGTAAAAATCTAAATCTAATTGAAATTATCATAACATATCATTACTTTCTTATTACTTACGTAGAATTATCATTTGATAGACATTAAATAAGAAAATTTTAGAAACACGGGAACAAAATTTTAGAAATATGGGAGATATAGCTGCATGTAGATACTTGCACAATGCACTTGTGTTCCATTCAAAGTATTATTGTAAACCCGAAATTTTTACTTCATCTCTCGAATTAAATCATAATTGTGAAGGAAGAAATTAAAACAACAGGTTTTTAGAACAGAGATATTACATAAATTCATAAGTAAATTTTTTGGCCGGAAAGCTGTTACCAACTGCGTATCACCACTTAGAGGACAATAATCCAATTTACTCTCCGAAAGCAAGCAAGGGACCATCCCATTAATTCCGATCAAGGGCCCTAAGGCAGAAGAAGATTGAACACTTCATTCAGCAAAGTCCTAAAATAAGAATAAAAATAGTTAGCTACGTGGTATAATATCAACAGAATACCAACAAATTTGTAATTCATAAAACACAAACACGTATTATTTCAAGTACGCATTATTATCAAACTATAGATTATTCGGAAAATACAGTTGATAATTTGTAACCATTAAAATAATTCTAAATTCGAGACCAATAAATTCATTATTATAATAGACCCCGACCCATAGGAAAGTGTCTCGAGAACCTGTATAAAAAATTCGCCTCTACCCGAAGGAAACCCGGAGAAAAACCCGAGTGAGGTTGGGTCACAGAACTAATGCACACAATCCTAATGACTTCCCTTTAGTATTCATATAACAGTATTTTCAACTGGAACATTATGACGAGTCAAAAATGACACCCCCACGAAATTTCTCCGTCCCAAAATATTAGTAGTTATGTAGAGTTGATACGCGAGCACATTAGTGACACATGCATTTCACGTACATTAGTGAAACAAACATTGTTAGAAATAATGTTAGGATAGTATCATTCATGAATATCGATTCTGGAGTTTACAAAAAATGAAGATGACGAAAGATAAAATACAATACTTGGATTCGGCGTTGGAAAACAGTACTCCAGAGAGCAATGGTGAAAAATTGAAAATATTTCCTATTGAGAAACTAAGAAATAGTCTTAAAATTCAAATCTTTTTTTGATTATAGAACGATAATTCACCTTTTTTATCATTGCGGTTAAAAACGTGATTGTAGGTAGTGACGCAATGTTGTCCCCAAAATTTAAAAAAATACAAAGATTTTTGCGACGGAAACAGATGAACTCGATATATACTGACAACAGATAAGTCGATGCAAAATTTTGAGAGCTTACGTTAAGTGTGAATTGTAAGATAACCTTACCGGAATATTGTTTCAAGTTAGTTTTAAGGTCAGATCAGTTTTTAAAATGTATCAGAAAATAGAATTGAATAAAATAACGTCCATGAACGAAACATGGAATGAAAATATCATACCCTCTTAGACCAAATAAACGCTGGTGCGAGTCTTATTATCAGGGATCGTGTACTGCATGTTTTGCATATCTTTTTATGACTTTGATGAATCAATTTCTAGAATTTTTAACCTCGTGGTCCATTTGAATGAAATTTAATAGTGCATATTTTTAAAGTTTCTTTTTGCATATAAACGTATAAATTTGTTTAAACTTCGGAATTTGAAGGTTCAACCTCTGTAATGAATCATAATACTCAGGTTTTGAAGTATGACTTATATTGTTGGAACGAGCTTCATGGTATTATTCAACAAACCCAATTCACCCGTGCACTTCCTTAGTAACACGCAACTAGATTCTTAAGTGAATTTATTGTTGTGCATTGGATTGGACTTTAAATGAATATTTTTAACTTTTTAGTGCATATTTTCCAATTTTTAGTGCTGATCGATCCGAGCCCTGCTTATTATTGCGTGTACCCGCGAGTCGTTTTCATACAGAAACGTGACCAGGTGATCGAACCCTTGGCCACCGGTAGTGACGCACCAAGGGTTGCATTACGTCCGCAACAGTCGTGTCGCCTGTGGTGGAGCACGCACTCGCTGCAGCCTCTGGAATGAGCGTTTACTCGCGTTAGCACGTTCGCCGCCGTCACCGCTTCGCAAGCCGGGAGCTCTCGCGCAGCGCCCATAAACTTCACTCCATTAGCAGATTCCTGCTTCGCGAGACCGCACGTACGCGCTGATGTACGCTCCTTGCCGCCGCGCACATCGGCGCCTCCCTCTCTCTCTCTCACACACACACAAGAGCAGTGTGAGGAGGATATGCTACCACAAGGTGGTGCATGAGGTATTGAAGTAACACAGGTGTCTCACAAGGGTCCGTAAGAAGCACTCGGTTCTTAAGCTCCACATATAAAATATTTATCGTTATTTAGTGCAACGTATACAATTTATGAATACAATTGTTGTTTATTGCAATTATTCGACCAATGATGTAGCTTTGGATTTGAGGAATCCCGTTCTCTTTTGCTGCGATCCCTACCATGTATATATTCGTTTTGTGTTAGATAAATTCAATGTAAGATAGATTTAGATTGTAAACAGGGCTGGATTTAGAATTTTCATAAAAAAATGTGTTCTTTATGTGATTTATGGGCAAATAGTATGAAGTACGTAGGGGAATATTAATAAGAACATCTTCATTAAGTAACGATTCAAAAAAAATGATGATAGATAAATGAAGAGAGAATTCTGAGGAAAAAAAGGAAGAAAGAAGAAAGGAAGGAGTTTAAATGACTACAGGAATGAAAAACTAATAATAACATAAAATGATCATATGTCCTCGATCCGCAAGAGTTCCACTCCTTTCGTACAAAAATCAAGACACTTTATGGGTTGAAATAAGAAAAATCGTATTTCACATTAATGGAATGTTTAGACTGCAATTAAGCGAATGTAAAGTTTAATGTTTAGTGAAATAAATGTTTTAATGTAAAGGTAGAGAAGCAGCAAATTTACATTACGTGAAGGACGCAGGTTGCATATAATTGACATCATGCATTCCATTGCTATAGGCAAATTCAAGAAATTAATATTGACGCAGTGGGGACGTTAGCAAGGAGTCATTCTCTTCTAGTAAATATGTCAAGGTCTATTCTGATCAGACATTATACTAATCTTCTAGAAAATTGTTAAGAATTGTGATTTGGGGGGATGGGGGGATGGCACTAAGCCTTTTCCATCTCCATTCATAATTATTTTTTTCTCATTTGTTCTATTTTTCGTCGTGTGTACATCGGGTGTTATTCTGTCTTTATAAATTTGTCTGTCTTAGTACGTCAGTCCATTCACCGGTAAATTGTCTCATATAATATTTATTTATTCCACCATCTAGAATTTAATTTCCTTCTTATTTTTCTTATCTCTTCCACATAGTTTTTAACACTTCGTATCTCTCCCTCCTCTCTATCTAATTTATCCTATATCCTTAACCACATCCTTGTTTTTCATCTGTTCCATACATCCACCACATACAACTCGCACTCTGAAAATATATACACAATTGTTTCTTCCCCTTGACTACACTCGCTATCCTATTTCTATGTAAATAAGTATTTGTATCACCATGTCGTAATATCATTTCAACCACAGCAGTTTCAGGAAAGAACCATTAATATTTCTTGCGGTCCTTTTCTCCACCATAGATAACCCCCTTTGTTCCAAGAGCCCAGTCGATAATCCGTGTTAGTACTCACTGACGTATACTCAAAGTCATGAAACTTAACACATAGAAAATGTAACTTGAAAAAGAAAAACATGAACGGGAACGGACTGGGTTTATTAATTTATCGTAAAATAATGGCAGTAAATTTGTTTGTCCTCAACGTGGTGGTAGGCAGTTTGTAACTGCTCTATTGGCAATAAATTATTTATTTATTGTACTAACTAGATTTATGTTGGTACAAGGCTTGTATACAATGTAGCCAACGCTTTTTCTTGGCCATCGTCCACAAATGTAATGATGAGCGTACCTCGCCGTTGTGTTGGCAGTACTTACGGATTTCTTGCATCTCAAATCTATCGCCGATATCGGCCATGAATTCAATTCCCTTGCTCTTGTGGCACAATTCTATTCTTTGAGCGTGAGGAACGAGTATTACCTTGTGTTGTAATTTGTTGCGTTATTAACTTGTATTTTTACGGCAAATAATCGGATATTACTTAAATTCGTAAAAGTTGGCAATTCGTGGTGGGCAGCCATATTGCATTATTTTCGGTAAAATTACACGAGTATAGACAGCGCTATCGTTTGCCAGTTCTGACCCCGACCGAAGCGAAGTCACACTACGCCGGGGTGACCTGACAGACCGAATGCCTCGTTAGCA
Organism: Laupala kohalensis; assembly: GCA_002313205.1. NCBI lineage: Eukaryota > Metazoa > Arthropoda > Insecta > Orthoptera > Trigonidiidae > Laupala > Laupala kohalensis. The sequence continues at coordinate 128,835 of NNCF01132961.1, forward strand.
AACGTGACTGTGAATAATCCCCAAGACTGCTTCCCTCCCTCTCCGGATAACCAAGGACGTCGACATTGCTTCTCTGCGTCATTGCAGTTTGCACCATGTCCGGTAGCTTAGCAGTCGTCATACGTACGTGGAAGGAGGATACAATTAATTGACAGCACCGTCCAATCCATACCTCAGTTGTTTTACCTTCACTCGTCACGTAACTAAATCGACGTTTTTCAGAAGAATCTCTCTCAGCGTACAATCAAACCTCGAAATTAATATAGGTAAATTTAAAGTAGAAAGAAAGTTATTTTCAACCGAAAAATATTTATTTACTTTGCCAAGGCGGCTTTCGACAACTTATGCAGTCATCTTCAGTGGCGTACAATCAAGATACAGGAAAATATTTAGTTATTAATAATAATAGTAATAAATATTAGTGATAAATAATACTATTAATAAATATTAGTGTTAAATAATAATAGTTATAAATTCCTATATCTTGATTGTAGGCCACTGAAGATGACAACATAAGTTGTAGAAAGTTGCCTAGGCAAAATAAATAAGTATTAATCGGTTGACAATAACTTTCTTTCTTACAATAACAGAATACACCACTATTATCTGGATATATATTAAAAATTGAACTTCAATTCTCAAAAGAGGATCAAAAAATAAATTTTCTATTCATAAATGATACCATACAAAGTTTATATTGTATGAAGTTTCAAGTTGATAAGCCTTATAACGGACGGTTCTTTGCCCATCAAATTATCATTAGCAATCGCAGAACAGATCTATAGCTCGTGTCTATATTGTATTGTTACATTAATTCATTATTAATTTGCAAAAATAGTCATGATTTATGAAACCCAAGAGCATAAATCAAATAGCTGGGATCACGTCATCACAGGTTAGCTTGAAAACCTGTGAGTCATTACATCGTGAGTAGAGAGAGTTACGTAAATGAACAACTCCGGTTACCTACATAATCATTTCAACTGACGACCTTCGATAATCAAAAAATTAAGTGGAATTACAATTGGGAATAAAACTAATAAAAGGAACCAGATAATTCACAATAAAGTAACAAATTTCAAAATTATTGATAAATCAAAATCTCGTTTAAGATGGAGCATTTAATCGAGAAATTAAAGACATTAAAAAAATGTAATTGCGTTGTTTATATAGAATTTCTGTCGATATATTTACTAGTTAAGTCTCTCGACAGTATGAAGTATAAACGATAGTATCAAGTATCACCAGGTAAGGAAATATTTAGAAGCAGATAATAAATGATTGATAAATAGTCCGAGTCACCGAGTTAAAGCTACAACTGTGCACATGCGTTTCTACAACGTATCAGTAAAAGTTTAGTACATAGGATTCAAATAATTAAATAATGAGTAAAAGAATAATATTTATATAATACAACAAAGTAATTCAGTAGCTGAACACAATGTTAAATATTTATGAGGATATATTAACGCTATTTGTGTCGATAAAAGGTGTACCGCATCAATGCCAGGTGCACAACCAATTCTGAAAAGCCAATTGGGTAAATACATTCTTATATTCCAAATTTAAACATCTAACACTGCTCAATACTAAGTCTAATATTTACAATTGTAGAATCGGATTTTTTTTCAAGGTCTTATTTTTTTAAGGAAAGTGAGTAAATAAAATTATAATTAGAAAATTAATTGTTTCAATTTCCATATCCTGCACTTCCATATTTATTGCTTCACTTAACTTTAATTAACATTTCAGGTTGGATAATGAAACGGGTTGAATTAAGAAAGCAGTTCGCGTGTTTGTCAGCGATGTCATAAGAAGAAACGGAAGAAAAAGTGAACGGACAAGGAATTGACGTGGAGACACGGAGGTGGCAGTGAAGAAATAGCGGTTACAATAAAACGAGATTTTTTATTTCGTTTTGATTTTGCAACTGTGTTCACCTGATGGCGTAAGTGATAAGGGCGCCACTAGTTCCTGGAGCTGAAGTTGTGAGTTGTCGAGAATGATCAAGAATTCTGAAACTTCGGTTCGTGCGATTCTGGAAATAAAAATTTTGTAGAAATTCCAAAACATTAGAAATTTGCTACAGAAACAATCCGTTTGATGAACTTCCCAATGAGAAAAACCCAGGGATTTTGTAGGTCACATGTAAGGTCCTAATCAGTGGCTACTGGGTAAATATCGATAATGGGTAGGGCAAAGCTAATGAGCCTTATCAATCGGTCATATATATGAGTAGTTAAGCAATTGCCTTTACCAGCATGGACCATAATCTGTATATTTGTATTCTGTGTCGTTGAGTTACTGTGTATCTGTTACCCAATTCGATCATCATAATATTTCAATACCACCGAGGCTGCGAATGTTTGTGTCTCTATTATTAACTCACAAATAAACTTGCCAAAATTAATTGCGCACAACGGGATAGTATTTTTTGCTCGTTGAAGAGAGAAGTAAATTAAAAAAAGGTAGAAGGTAAAATTTCGAACCTATACATTCCATCGAAGGAAATATTTGATCCCACTAGAGAACACACAGTTTTTACACATTTCCTCTGCGGTCAACAATATGCTTCAAGTTGCTTCCGATAAAATAAACTTGGCTCGATATCTGAGAGCGACTTGTTTGAATTTGTAATAATTATCATATTATACAATTAGCAAAAAAAACTGCTCAGTCACATAAAGGATAAGAAGCTTTTTTACTCTCCGGAAGCAAGCAAGGGATGATCTTGTCAATTTGAATGTTTAGTAGCGCAGCACAAGTCAAAGTACACGTTTGAAATGTCGTAGGTTCGTTACAATATTTACTGTCATGAAAAAAGTCACCTATACGAAGGAAAGTGCCTAGATCAGGCATCAATTTTGAACAGACAATTTGGACATCGAAATGTATCAAATTAGATACACTTTTACATAAAAATGAAATATCTTTAAATATTCATTTCCGAGTACAGTAATTCAATTCAATTTATTCATTACTACTTTGCGTCACAAGGAGAAGTTGCGTCATAGCAAAGCTAGTGGTCTTACAAGAGTTTTATAGCCAGTGTCGTAGTTCGGAGGGCTGTTCTCAGATACTACTACCATCATCAGTTACATGCGCAGTGGTATAAATACATTTTTATAAGGACAAAATCGTAGCAGACTACAAGTAAGTTTGATTTATTGCATTGTATCCGGTATAAATTAATCAGATAATTCATTCTGAAATACCAACAGTATTAATAATATAAATATTGAAACAATTCTAAACAAAAATGCAAACACTTTATGGATAATGATAATTATTTCATCCCATCAAAAGTATTTTTCGAATTAGGCGAATTTTACAGATCAAAGCGAATAACGGAGAACCTTATGAAAGTAATTACTAACTTGCTTGAGAACGCTTAATATTAGCACCAAGTACTTGGGTTTATGGAAATAATGTTGAAAACATTAGAAAATATTATGTTGTAGAGCCTTCTTAAGAAGAACAACATATGTAATAAATGGTACGATGAGAGAAATCGTCAAAAGGGAGGGATCTCTATAAATTTCTACCTGATGCATATTTAGTGAGGAAAATTAGAAAATGGTTTCTACTAATACGTCGTAAGGCAGAAATAATATCAGGACGCGGAGATATAAATAGTTATTTGAGTAGGTTTAAAGTCATTGATACTAACAAATTCATATATGTCAGAGACACAGGAACCACGGACCACGTACTGTGTGTGGGATTGTGTACTTTATAGTGAAGAACGTGCAAGATATACAGCAAAGTTAAGAGATAAGATGTGGTTGAAACAAGGGAATATTTCAAATAAATAGAGACTGAAGAACAGTTAATTTTCAAAACCTATGTAGGTGAAATATGGGATATTAAATAAAGGATGAAATAAGACTAAAATAGAAAATTAGGTAGTAATTATTATATACAATTTTGATTAAGTCATATAATTCTACTACAATTAACGTCCATTAAACAATCAAATTAAATAAATAATTCGAGACTGGTCCATCCTGGCCCGGGTTTTCCGCCGGTTTTTCTTCGGGTAGAGGCGGATTTCTTATACAGGTTCTCTAGGCTTTGTCTAGGAACGTATTTATTGTAACAATAAATCGTGAATTTAGTGCTATTTCAATTCTTATGATTTTTAAACACTATACTCAGAATAATCTATAGTTCGATAATAATTTGTACATGTAAATTTTTTGCGTTAAAGTACAAACACATTGATATTCCATTAGTATTATAACTCGCAGCTAACTTTTTATCTTATCTAGGAATTTTTGCTGAAATGTTTGATTCCACCTCCGCCTTAGGACCCTTGATTGGAATTGATGGGATGGTCCCTTGCTTGTTTTCGGAGACTAAATTAGATTATTGTCCTCCACGTGGTCATACGCAGTTCGTACTGCTTTTTTGACAATAAAATTTATTATTACTAGACTTACAACCTTTAACGGACGAAAATTATATATCTATTTTGTGATTAAAATCTCACAATGTTTTGAATTTCGTTTGTATTCGTCGTCAGGATGTCAGGAAATAATTTGTTGTATGTTCCACTTCACGACGACTTCAAACGAAAGTCGAAACATTGTGAGATTTTAATCACAAAATAGATATATAATTTTCGTCCGTTAAAGGTCGTAAGTCTCGAAGTATTTATTTTAGTCATATAATAGAGACAGGACTGTAAAATCAAAATATAATTAACTAAATAAATAAATGGTATCGTATTTGAAAAAAATGTTGCACAGCAAACATTGAAATGAAAGAGAACGAACGAATCCCACTGTGTCTTATCCCCGCTGATGTCTTTCGTCTCGTTACGCAAAATTCTCGAGGGAATACGCGGCGGCGGTGGTCGCTCAGTCGCTTGGCTAGCAGCAACAGGCGGACGGGTGCTTTCCTGTATATGCAGATCGACGCAGTTGTTCTTGCATCACAAGGATTACATGAACAGCGATGGCGGGCACTTTCATAGTCCCACAACCAACGCAGTCGCTATTTCATTCTCCCTCGCGATCTCTGGTGGGAATCTTCTTCATTTTCTTTGCTTTGCTTTGCTTTCTCCCATGACCTTACAAGGGATCGTGTATGGTGGATGGTAGTGTTGTAGATTTTGGAACGGTTCTGGAATCCATGTGTTTCAACCTTTCCTTGAAATGTGCATTAAGATTAAATGATGGGGGTGAAAACGATTCTCTCAAGCAATGGTGCCTTACTTGAGAACCCACGAACCCACAACTTTCGACGTGCTGCAGCTCTTAGGTCCCGAACATCTCTAATGAAAAACGTGAAAAGTAACTTCATATTTGGTCATGAAAAATTCGATTCCCATAAGGTATTAGGTTTGGTGAAAAACACTGATTTGTTTATGATAGGTTTCCACGACTCTATCATAGACTGTGTTGGGATGGAGGTTTTGCGGTTTTGTGGGTGTTAAGTGGACCGTTATACGTGGGAGATGAATTAAACCTTTTCATTCATCTTAGAGTAACAAGTAAGAAATTTTCGAAAAGATTCAGTGAACAGTAAATTAGGTGTGGGTATCAAACCATAAATAGCTTGTTTTGTACTATAAAGCAACCCTTAGTTTGTAACACTAAAAACAATATTGAAAATTGTAGTGGATGTTCTAAGGAAGCTGAAAGACATTGTCAGAGGAAAAGATGTATATCCACTTTATATGCACCAATCAAATCTACTATCGATCGAAATTGTACAATTCATCGTCTATCACCTGCAAGTCCACACATTCGTACACTCTATGTAAATATATATGTAAATGAAATTACGTACTCCACATTCCAACACCCGATTGGCTGAAGAGGTTTGGATGAAACTTGAAACATGTTTTTCCCGTAATACAAATGTACTACATGAACTCAAACTCAACCTCTCATCTTTAAACCATTGAGGTGTTATTTCTTGTAACTTCATTAAGACTGGAAAATGCCCATAGAAATTCTAGAAACTTTTTCAAAGTTGACAAAAAAAGAGTGGAACTATAGTTTTTACAAGTGCTTTTAGCTACTCATAAAAATATTCTGTAGTTGGCAGTCATATATTAATGTATTGTTACAGTTGTTGATTATTAAAATAAATTACAGTGTATTGAAATAAAACAGGGTCAAGTCTTTGATGTTAAGTAGACCGCAAAACCAATTACTCATACTTTCGATCTACCAAACTCCGAAGAAACAAGCTTAGGAGGAGTAGCGGGTAAGTTTCATTCTTTAATGGAGAATTCTCAATGGCAATGTATCCGAGTGGTTGATAACATAATTAAGTTTGTATATCTGTTGTCATCAGACTAACATCTCCGCTTTCATCCGAGCCGCCAAACTCGGAGAACCCGCTAGTTCCCAATCAACACCCGCCCTCAGCCTTCCTCAATTCGCGTGACCCTATCCCACATATTTCCTCACCCAGCCCTGCCCCAAAATCCCAGTGGGCGATCCACCTCGGAGAAATTGTCTCCATCCCTAAGCGTATCTAATGCTTAACTAGCAATCCCTATTCGAGTGAGTGCAGCTAACGTGAAGTCAAGCACTCGCCTTGTCACGAGACGCGTATCAATTAGGCGTGGATTGATCGCAACGGGGCAGCCATTACGAGCGCAGGGGACTCCGCCTCGATGTCCATGCAAGAGTCCTTATACGCGTTGCCCTACGACCTCACAAGCCCACGCTCTCAGCCCCAGAGTGGGAGAGTGATATGCAAGGAGATAGCGCTTGGGGCAATGGCCTTTAGGCCCTGAGGAATATTCATGGCGGATGTACATGGCTGGGGTTGCTCACTCTTTTCATCGTTCGGTACTAAGGAAGAAGAAACTGACTCGCTACTTTAAGAGGGGGAATGGTAAGCGGAAAGAATAATTCAATGTTGAGCGATTTTCTCTAAATCAATTACTGATGAGCATCATGAGACCAATCACAAGTCTTGGAAATCATGTTTTTATTCCTGTATTGCGTTTTTGTCTGGCATTAATATTCTCAATTTTGTTTTTTTTATCTTTCATTAAATTCCTGTCTTGGTTTTAATCTTTATCACGCATAATCTTATTATTCCGGATACACTGTTATTTTAAATTTGAATTAAGACCCTCATAATTAAACTGCAACATTATGTACATATTACATTCTGTACACATTATGAGTAACTTTTCTTAATTTTAAATTTCATATTTTAATTACATTTAACACTCCGTATCACATTGATACTATTTGATACTACAAGATCGGCAATTGTTTAATAAATTCCTGAATTATTTTAATACGGAAAACATTTCAATAAATAAAAAAATATTTGGTTTGCATTGTCCTAGGATATTGATCTTGCATCTCCTAAAAGAACACAAAAAGATACAATGGTAAATTTGCGCATCACATTAATCAGCATTAAGGTCTCAGTCGACAAAGTAGCGTTTCACTTGTATATCATTTTCGTTTCCATCGATGATAAAATGTCAGCAAAGTTCACGTATTATCCTTAAACTCATCAAAAAATATTTATTAATATTCTGTTAAAACATGTTGAAGAGAAATGTGCAGGTGATGTGAAATACTCTGAACATCCATCTTATTGATTCTATTTTCATACACGACTTCGTCTATAAAATTGGGAAAAGCAATTATGGCACAAAGTTTGCAACCAATGAAATTATTCTTTTGACAGAAAATTTGAAGTTTATCTTAAGATATTTCAGTGCAGTATTTTCATCGTATTATTCACAAAAATGATCTTCCATATACGACATATGAAAAAATTATCACAAAAATACAATTTATTCGCATCATATGCTCACACGATACTCTCTTACTTTCTCATATCCAAGACATGAACTAAAGCACGTTAATCAGAGACGTCAAACACGTAACGACATTCATTATCGTTTCATAGCGAACACGAAATTAAACGTCGCCAGAGATGATCGCTCCGCAAAAACAATCCATCAATGCCTGCTGCGAAGACGCACCTCGGTGTGTATTGAGACGTCGCGCATCGTCTGTGACGCAGCTGGGACTTGAACTGAAACCGCTTTTTGCCGGTCTCGTGCCACCTCCCGCCCCCGCCACCCAGCCGCCAGCAGTGGCAGCACTGTCGCGTAGGGGGAGGGGGGGGAGCTACAATGCCACGTCCATCCGCGGCCGGCTCTTCTTAGCCAGTAATGGATTGTCGCGACTTCATTCGTAGGTGAAGAGAGGCAAGCGATGAGGTTGGTTCTCTCTTTTGTTAGTTTTTGTTGGAGACGCGTGTGCGGTGGATGGCGTGCAGCTTCTTAATGACGTCACGGAGTAGTGATCAACGATGAAAAAGTCCATGATTGAAAACTTATTCTTCCTAATCATTACAAATCAATGCCAAATCGGAAAACATTATTGAGATGATCTGGTTGGCGAGGATAGAGTATCCTCAAGAGACTTGGGAGTAGATCCCGGGGAGAAGAATATATAATTTTACTTCACGGGGGCAGGGAGGGGCACATGTCCCCCAAGAATAACATACAAACTAAAACGAAATTAAGTGAAGAAATAAAAAATAATTGACACGAATACCATTCATATTTATCGGACGTTAATCATAAGTTACATCTCTGGTCAATAAATTCACGTGCGAATCCAACACATATTTTGCTTATTATTCGTAATATCCAATTGAAAATAAAAGTATGTGAGGAGACATAGCTGATACTCCAGAATTTTATCGAGTACTTCCCGCTACGGAGTTACTTCTCCCCTTAATAGACGATGACATTGCCCGCACCCCTGCTCAATTTGTTACCACGTGTTCTTAGCCGATAAGTAACGGAGTGTCAGTATGAAACCAGTCTAACATTAAAAATCACCCTTGGAGACGTAGGGAAAATCCACTTTCACGCTCTGGTTTCTCTATAATCGTATCAATTACATTTATGTCATTACCCTTTGCAGATTTCGAAGTGTGTAATAATAATAAATTTATTGTCAAAAAACAGTACAAACTGCGTATGACCACGTGGAGGGGAAAAAAACTAATTTACTCTCCGGAAGCAAGCAAGGGACCATCCCATCAATTCCGATCAANTTCCAATACAGAACCCACATCATATCAGATGTCCTTGTTCTTTACCAACAAATGTACTTCGGTGATTTTTTAATAAAATAACGAAAAAAACATTGCAATTCAACCAAAAAACATAGATGTATAAAGACAGTTAAAATATTCTATAAGTAGATTTTCCGAAGGATTGAGAATTAATATTAACACGGAAAAAAATTCAAATGAAATATTTCATCATTTTTGGAATCTTTTGCAAAATGGAGTTTTTCTTTCGAAGAGTTCATTCATAAAACAAAACAATAAATTATAGTAATCCTGATGTAAGCTAATTAAAAGATGAAAACACATAAACGTTGAAAACATTGGTCAAGTCATTGTTGTATTTGTAGCGTAAATGTAGCGTGCTATTGAAGCTTATCTACATGGAGCGATGGGAGGTAGTAATCGGGTGGTAGGTTATGGTTAGTAGATGGGCCGCTTAGCTGGGTTTATCAACAACTTGGCCAAAGTGGAGGGGTTAGAAGGAGTTGTTAGTAATTGTAACAGTTATTGATACTAGGAGGAGGTGGATTGAGGAAGGAGGGTTCGCTATTCAGTAGTCTCAGCTATATGAACTGGAACATTAATGGAATGGAACATTGATCGGAATTGATGGGATGGTCCCTTGCTTGCTTCCGGAGAGTAAATTAGTTTTTTTTCCCTCCACGTGGTCATACGCAGTTTGTACTGTTTTTTGACAATAAATTTATTTATTTATTTATTTATTATAATAAATATTTTATTTATTTATTTATTTATTTATTAATGTGAAAAGCTACACATTTTCTGGTCCCATCGGGAATCGAACCCGGGATGATTTGGTGACAACACTACCACCTGCGCCACCGCTGGGGCTTCAAGTCATTGCTGTTTACTTCATAACCAGTTTCGTCACTTTGATAAGCAAGTTTTTGTACTGATGCTCAACTGTCAGGATAGAATACTTAATTCAATGATACTGACGGAACAATTATAAATTCCGACAATCCGAAATTATTTTAAAATTCAATTATAATTAATATTCTGACACCTAGAAATAGGGGTCAGAAGTATTTTCTCAAAACAATGTAAATCCGTGTAACTCTGCAATCGTGTCTCTCTGCAATATTCATGCGTAGAAAAATGTTGTACACAAAATATACAAGAAAGGTAAAAATTCCAAAAAGATTTATTGAGACATTAAGAGTTATGAGAATTTAAGGAAGTTAATAGTTTTTACTTTTTATCCAACAAAATCTCAAAATTTTCGGAAAATATGTTTGTGATATATTTATATATATATATATATATATATATATANTACGAGAAAATGTAGACATAAATGAGTTTTCCTTGTTATGTTTAACAATCTACGAAGATAATAAGCAAATCATTTTTTGATATAATTATATTGAAAACACAGATTAACCTTTCAGAAAGGTTAGTTATTCCTTTAGAAAGTTAGTGTGATTGAAATTTTATTATTCAATTATTCATAATTTAAAATCCTCCGTAAAAATATTTTTGTCCAAATTTAGGGTATTCGCAACTCTCGAAAATCTATTTTTAGAATATACATAAATGTAGTTTATGTTTTGATCATTTTTTCACTATTTTTACACTAATGTTTCAATACATGATGAAATAAAAATTTTCCAAAATAATCCGCAATACTTATATTCTTAATATACTCACCATTTACATTGATTTTAGGAATAATTAATACTTCAATGACAATATCCAAACGCAGCAAAATATTAATATTATTCAATAAGGAATGTAGAAAATTATAGTGCAAACTCTTTTCATGATTTATATTAGTTTTATTTCACTTCGTTTAACATGAATGTATTCCGAGTTTAATTGCTTATTCAAACATGTCGCCGCACGTCATGTCGCAGAGAAAAGGACCATGGGGAAGATATTTTCATCATGGCAAATGTATTGGTGTGGGAATCTGTCAGATTAGTAAAAGTGAAGAGTACTCAGAGTGTATAAAAATCAGTGATTCCATTCGTGATACAATCGAAGGCATGATCTATATCGTAGCTTACAAATCACGATGCATATCTCAGGCATTCCATGGAGTGAACTCAATTCCACTGGAATCTTCGTGCGTCCAATTTGATGCTTATCCCGTGGAGTTCCCACCTAAAATGTAGACCCTACTTCGCGGGCTCCTTCAAACTTGCTTTTCTGCATTTCATCTTTGAAGAATATGTTAATACAATAATGGATATTAAGAAAGTGTACAGCTAGATAATAGGGGGTTCCCCACTTCCTCGTGGTGGAACTGAAGAGAGACATAAGAACTAAAAGAACTCACAGATATAACATCTAGATACAAAAAGAGAGAGAGAGAGATAAAGCCCAGATCAATATAAAACAATTAAAATGAAAAAAAAAAATCTCATCAGGTACATTATCGTGTTCTTTCATAATGCTCTGTTTTGCGCTTTGTTCCTGTTCTTATTGTCGCCTACCACCTTTCTCTTCTGTTTTGGAAGATTCCCTTCCTTTCTTCTCACCTTGTCTTGACAGTCAGAAGGTTTTCTTCTCCCACCAAACTGCGGGATCCCCTCCCTTTTTAAAAGCCATACCCCTTCTAAGACGTTCTGGTTGGTGAGCACGTTGAAAATCTGCTGCTATTTTGCCCCCACCGCACCCCGTACTTGTGTTCCATTCATTTCTTTGTGGGGGAGGGGGGAGAATCCATTTCCGCGAATAGAGGGGGGTTCTACGTGGAATCAGCCATTCAAACAGGTATTATCCAATATTTAGGGATATATTTAGGGAAAATTGTAATTGGCGGCTATTTCATACGCAATTTTGTAGCATTTAAGTCGAAGAAGAGTTCGGAGTTATATTCCTCCAATGACAGCCAAAAAACGTTTATAGCGAGGTGCATTCCTTTTTTATTTTTAGAACTCCCATGTCATGGTATTTAATGATATTTAACAAGTTATAAGAACGTACATTTCGTTCATTTTATCCTCATTATCGCAGCTACAAGAGTAAGAAAGAAGAACAGTTGAAATTTAAAGCAGAAACCTGAATTATTTGGACAACTCGCACAGCAATGTTGTTGTTAAGTTGCAGGTATTAATAAAAAACTCGATGGCCTTCCCACAGAATGACGACAAAAGAACAGGGGAATCACGCGAATAATGTTGCTCAACTGCTCCGCATATTAAATTTATAACATACGAGGTATGGTAAAAAAGTTTGCAAATAGAATTCGCATTAATATACAATTATTAATTTCATTGCTGGTGTATATTTAACTTTAATGAGTCATCAATGATGAATAATTATTGGATACTAATACGAGTAGTGAAGAATAAATACTAATACGACCAGTAATACTAATGCCAGTCAAGAAAATGTTCAAGCTTTATTAATGAATAAGACATGGAACAACGTTATAACAAGATTAAACATATGAAAACAAAATGAAACCACACTGCTCTAAATGTACACGAGTATTCAAGTAAACTTACAACATTCAAGTAAAATTACTTCCTTGACTATTCAAGTAAACTAAAGGAAAATATAATTCAAACCTGAAATATAAAATGTGACAATGTACACTAGTAATTCCCTAGTTAAGCGTCATATTTTGTAAGTTATGGTGAATCACGTTGCTAATAATACAATTTATTAAATTCAAATTTTAAAACAATTGTTGAAGTTGTTGTATTAGTCGACGTGCACTACATCCTAGGATACTCACTGGCAGGGTCCTCATCCTCCCAAGTAGTCGGGGTGTACATGGGGGGCGCCACAAATTGATCCACAATGCCCACTCCAGAGTCCGTGGGCTCCATCGTCGAAACGAGGTCGAAGCGATTTCAATTCCCTCGATACCTCAACGCAAACGCACTCGCATCACCGTCCGATTCAATCACGCGAGAGACCGCGACCTCACTTGCACTGCTTCTAACTTCTAATCGATGACGTCGAATCGAAAACCAATTGATCGATCGGTCACACGGAAATCGACGACAACCGAAATCGCCACCAGCCACTGTCCCCGCCGTCGTCACCGTCTTCGTCCGCTCCCAAGCGCGAGGTTCTCAAGACTTGCGAACGCCGTCGACTGATGGCGTGTACGTTTCTGTACATTTCCTCCCGCGCCGCGCCGAGCGCGCGTTGAAGCAACTGCACGGCAATAAAAGACGCAGAAAAGGAGAAGAAAAAAAAAGAGAGAGAACCTGCCGAGGCCTCCTTGAACATGAGAACTAACAAGCTTCATAAGAGCGCGCTTTTCTCACGGAACCAAGTCGTCTGCGCAGGCGCAAACGCTCATTGTTGATAATGCCCCCCTCGGCCGTAATTAAGACGAAGATGAATGTCCAACAGCACGACTTGTCTGTCGGCTGTATAATTACTGGTGCTATCTCAACCGTATTATACTGGAATGAAGGAAGTAGACTGCTTCTTATTGTTATTATTATTATTTTCTGCGAGACTACCTTTTAAAAATTTTCAAGTAGAAGGGGGACGAAGGAGAAGAGTAAGAACGAAAAAAATTGTGAAGAAGTTAGTTGGAAAGGGGAAGTTCCTGGAGTTTAAATCTAGTTTATTTTGCTCCCTCTAACACTATCGTTCCGGACACTTCCTCTCCGGATTTAAATGTTAAAGGCGAACGCCGCCAGGGGTCTTGAGAGTGCGGGGGTGAAACAAAGGGCAACGGTACAGCGGGGGAAGGGTGGGGGTGAGGGATGCGGAGAGTGAGAGATGAATTTGCATTCCTGCGTTCCCATGGTTTCACTCCAGTTGGCACAGGAGTTAGCGCAAGGAAGGACAGGGCAGTGCGCAATACAGTGTGTTGGATATCAGCTGAGATGAGAACATTGCATTGCATCAGAAGGTAATATTTCCCAAAATATCGAAAGAGAATCTCTCGTTCCGTGTCAGATACATTTTACAGTATTTTGTAACACAGATTAAAATTCTAAATGAATCGGTTAAATGAATAGCGTGTTCATTAAAGCTCGGATATTCCAAAGGACATCATTCTGACATGAGGACCACAATCAGAAAAATAGTTCACGAAGTATAAGAGTTTAAGGGTGGTCATAATAAAGTCGGTTGATGATGCGAAATAATTATCAATGAAACAACACGTCACTTAGGACGTTGATTCTTCAAAGTACAGGTTCTCAACACTTGCAGACCCTGTAATGATAAATTAAGAAAACAAGGTGAAGATGTGATACGAAGTACTTGCAGAAAATTTTATGGTGCGAACTAGAGCATTTGATTCAGGTAGGTGGCATAACAAACTTAATGCAATCTAAAGATAATTGCTTCATTTAATTGAAAAATGAGTTGCGATCTCAGCCCGTTCGCAGTTTCCTCGTTTCGTGAAATTTCAGCACGTGCAGATTTATGGTCCAAGCGATCTCGAGCGTGCCTGAGCGAAAGGCAATGCAGAGGTAGGGAGGAGGGTTAAGGGGGGAGGTATTTTCACAAAGCAGAATGGGTCAGTCGCCGCTGTCGGCCCACGGCGACGAGGGTTCGTGTTCTAGCGAAAGCGGCACGCGTTGGAGTCTCCAAGCGCAGAGGCAACCGCTCGCTCCAGGCACACGGGTTCCTGCTGGCGATGGGCGCGCTCCGATAGTTGCGAAACAGAATATTGATATTGGCTCTCCTTCTGGCGATCTATCGACTGCCTGCTAACGACCCTGGAGATCGCGGGGGCGGAGAGCTGCGACTGCGGCCGGCGGCAGGTGCAGACATTAACCGCCTTCCTCACGGGTGGCGCGCTCTGATTTAATTTAGAAAGAAGCCCTGTTCTGCTCGAGTGGGCATAGCCACGCTGCACAAGTGCTCGGCTTAATTTTGTCGAGACGATGCCGCGAGAGATAGTACAAGGCGAGTGGCGAGCGCACCAGAAGCGGGGAAATAGATGAATTTCTGGTTTCTCTTTTCTACCCGGCAGTGGGTGTTGGAGGAGCCTGAGAGTTTTCGTGGGTCAGCGACCGCCCGAAGGCGCGCGCGACGAAGGAGAATATGAGGACACGGTAGTGTGGGGGAGGTATGTCGAGTCAGTGTAGCGTGCCGGGGTCGGAGGGCGAGTAGCGCGCGCACGCAAGGCTTTCTAGAGCCTCCCCCGCACCACCCACACCCCGTCGTGCCGGCGCCTTGCGCTTCCCCGTCGCACCCCGCCAGTTCCTCGATCACTTGTGCGCGCGTACCAGCAGCAGCAGAAAACACCAGGTTTTTCCCAGGCAGCGCCACGTTCCCACATCAACGGCAATGCTGTCTCGGCACGGCAGCATGTAACGTGTGGGAAGACGCGATTTAATTAGTATGGCCTCTAACAGTAACCTGCCCAAGCCGCCCTCTGCCAGCTAGCTGCTCTAGCACCAACGCGCCATCATACGCCATCTCCTTCCGGTCTGAGCTTCCGGTCACTGGATACCTCCTTGTCTTCACGACTCGAAGACCGGCTCTGTTATCGCTTTTCACCATCTCGCAGCCCTTTGCAGTTAATACGCACTGTTCCGTCGTCCTTCATTAAGGGCCCTTTTTTAATTGCTCTGAAATGACTGCAAATTTCTGAGTCTACTCCTCGGGAAGAGGGTTTCTGGAAATTCAATGTGTTTCCAGAAAGAACAACGTACTCCTAATGATTTTCAACACAAATGAAAATATTTGACAAAATATACTATTTTTGCAGGAGATAAGAAATGAACCAAAACCGCTATCCCGGATGTTTACCGATTTTTTCCGATTTGCAAGTTACGCATCGGGCGTTGCGGAGATTGTTGTACGATTATTCGTGGGGAAGTCAAAGTGAAAAATTCACATAACTGTGCGAGAATCCCTCAACTGAGACCCCTCCCCGTCAGATTCTCACTCATTCAGAAATGTATTTTGATCCCAGGGTGTCTGTTGTTTACAGTCGGTGATGCGCTCAGCGGAGGAGAAGAAGACGTTCTGTCAAACACCGCGAAAATGCAGCGCCGCGCTGTGAAACTAGAGCGAACAATTAGCTCGACGAAGAATGCAGCATGCGTAAACGAGGACGTCTACTGCTTCACCTTGACCCGATATTTGGAGACGTTTACGCAGGGAAGCGAAAATGATGGGACACATTGTCTAGGAGGCGATGGAATGAAATTAAAAGTCACACCTCTCAAACACCGCATGAAGGAAACTGTACTAATGCTTGTGACGTAAAACAATTTCAGGTATACTTATTAAAAGTGATTTTTATACAAATACATGAACAGTTTCTCACGTGTTGATAATGCGCTTTATCAGTATACAGTGTTCAGATAAAATAAAACTTTCCAGAACATCCTTACTAAATCTAATAAGTGTAAAAGTTCACTTGTCTTTGGAGATTTATCACATTGAAATTTTTGAAATTCTAAGCTGATGATTCGGCAGAGAGGTAGCCTAAAATCCATAGAGCTTAGAACAGGATATACAATGTTTTACGTTATTTTGTATGCGAGGAAAAAGTAGTCAATCAAATATGAATAATTAAGTTCTGAATACCTGACCACCGTAATGAATGTTATCGTGAAATACAAGGATGGAACATCGCTTCTCAAATGTTTATTACTGATTACTAGTTATGAAGAGGAGATTTATGGTCGGTGAAAGATCGTATGCAATCTAAAAGTACTGTTTCATAGTACCGCGTTTTCGATCACAATATTATTACCACATGTGAACATAAATAGTCTGTATTTATAGATTTTTCAAATATCTATGAATGAAATATATACACAAGCCAAATAAAACATTAACTGAAAACCTCATTGGAATGGGAGAACAGATAGCGTTCCTATAAGTCATAGCATATATGTGTATGTGCGAACTTTTATGTAATTGTTCCCTGCAAGAATGTATGCACAGGTTTTGTATGTTTTAATTATGTTTTACACTTGAGAGTAAGTAAATAGTGTCCTGATTCTGCACTATGTATTACTATAACGTATATACATTGAAATTTAGAAAAAATAATTGAACACAAAGTCAAGCAAACAGAGCTACGGGTAAAGAGATAGATAAGTCATAAATTTTGACTCAACTGAAACAAACTATATTTTTGTTTATCCTAACTAAATTATTTTCGATTATTACATTTGCTGAATACTCATGCATTTGCCAATGAACACTACTATAATTTTTGTGCTTGTGTTGTCCTTCAATAAAAAATACTCAATACTGCATTATGAAATTACTCTTAAGCATTTCTTCTTCGAACTTCTTTTTACGTTCAATTGGAGCGGAAGGAAAAAATACAGAATTTGGGAGAATTAACTATCATCTTACCGCAAATTCGGAAAACCTTCAATCCACGAGCCTTGAACCCAGGGCACTTATATAAGGCTTAATGGTGGCTATCACAGCTGTGGGGGCGGACGCTGCTTCCTGCTGGAGTCTGGGGGAGAGAGATTTACGTGGGAGTCTTCCAAGACAGAGGAGGGCATTTTGCGACCGAGCGACGACGCTGACACGAGGGCGGAGTTCACTGACTTGTCCTCGCGACAATCCGCTCTTGTCACAGCGCTATCAAAACCCCGCAGAAAAATACGTCTCCTCCTCCTTCGTCCCCTCCATCAGCCACTGCTGCAAGTTAGCGTGCTCGTTCGCGTTCAGGTCTGTGACCGTCGTTAGCGGTGTGAGAATATTCTCGGTGGGAACTCGAGGGGGTCGCGCTCCCGACCCCTCAACTGGGGCGCGCATGCGACTCTAGCGTTCCCATCGTCTTCTCCGCATTTTCCTTATTTTCCCTCCTTCATCACCGCCTCCTCTGCTTCCGTCTGCCCTACCAACACCACCACCTCCACAATCCCAAATACCCGCGCACTTCCTCTCGCCTTAATTGCGAATTAATTCGCTAGAGTGCGTGCGCGCTTGGAAGAGAAATATAGCGGAGACGGAGAAGTGGTGGATGACCTCATGTCGCGATTGTCCTTTGTCACAGCTGTCTTCGGGGTCGTTCCCACCCCTTCCCTTCACCCTCTCTTCCCGTCCGCGAAAAAGGAATCAGCGATGGAGCGTAGAAGAAAGTCCGCTACCCTCTCTCGAAAACAGTGGCTTGCTTTCTCTGGAATTAAGGCCGTTAGAGCGAGTCCCGGTTTCTTCAGCGACGAGAGAGATAAGCATCTGGACATCGCCGCAAAAGGTTTTGTGGGAGGGGCTGGTTGGGGAAAGGGAGGAGGACGGGGCAGGGCACCTGTCGTCTAGGCAGCGGTCGTCGTCAAGGGGATGCTGAGGGCGGAAGAGTGATGGCGTCTTACGACGCTGGGAGCGAGGAAATGGGGGAGCTTTATCTTCTTTTGTGTTCTATGGGAGAAGTAACAGGGTCTTTATCACCAGGTTCTTGTTAACATGCAAATACCTGTTCGGGTCCGTTCGGTAATCCAATGTATACGATACGGGATTCTTGGTTGTTCCAGAAGTAAAACGTGTCATCACAAGTTTACGAATTAATCCCTTGAAGTACACATTGCGATAAGAAAATGTGTAATTATATAAGCAATACGTGTGAGATATAGCACAAATAATTATTTGCACTTAAGTACTAAATTCATATCCGCAATCCTCTTCCACGCATGAACTTGAATTGTTATACACAAGTCAAGTTACTTGTCACGTTTTAGTCTTAATATTCTTTTACCTGTTTCATCTCACAACTTGCAGCTCATTGCTCTGTTAACGCGTTAGAACATTAAATCTCTTTCAAAAGAATTACGATTGTACAATAAAAAATTCCCGAGTTTTCTTCAGTTCGTAGAAAGAAATGCGGAATTAAATTAAACGTATTATGTAATTTTACACGATGGGGATAATTACAAAATACGCAAGAATAGGGGTTATATCTGGCAGTTATCTATTACCACAAAGTACATCAATGTTGTAGTTCCATGGATTTATCCGACAAGAAGCACTTTATTTGTTAATTTGTGATCAAATAAATAAAAATAATATCATCGTAGGTCAACGAAAGCATTGTTTTCAAACAATTAACGTCACTCGGAAACTGTCCTCACAAACGCGATACGCCATCTCTCGATATCTGTCTCAGCGGACGCTAATGGCAACACAAAAGGAGCGCGCCCGATCACTCGATACAACGGCGGCGAGTCGCGTGGGTAGAAATTATTTGAGAACGTATTGGAGCTCTTTATCGTGTCTCGGTGGCTGGGCGTGCGTCGGTCCGTCCGTCTGCAGGGATTCGCGTGTAGGCAAAGCGCTGCTCATCTGTTTGCTCGCCATTAGCAGAAGACAATCGTCTTCCGATCTGCGTCGGGCNNNNGGCGGGCGGGCGGGCGGCGACGGCTCAGCTGCTATATAAATCCAACCTAATAACAGGACTTCGAAGCCGATGTTATCGACGCGTGCCAAGAGGTGGGGCGGTGCTGTGCGGCTGGCGCGGCACGGAGCACAGTCACAATGCGAATCATTAATCGCGCGTCGTCGTCGGACGTACGAGACTCCGTGGGTTGCCGCTGTTCGCGCTACTATCGCCCACTGGCGCCCGTACTCGAGGAACTCTTCCAAATATTATGAAAAAATCAAATATTAAAATATTTACACTTAATAAATATACAATTCTGGGGTTGCATAAATAATATTACTGTTTCAACATGAGATGTGATATATTTGTTAATTTTACGACTTAATATTTTTTCAAACCTCCTTAATCTTTTGAAATACAGTAACCCTGTTCCTTAAGGTGTAAAAATTATTTTTTCATAAAGAAATATAAGCAAGAATGTACTTTAAGCAAATGATAACCATTTTGGTTCATTACATTTGTATCAACCAAAGAAGCACATGGTCAGAAATGATTTTTTTACGATAGGAAGAAACAAAAAACTGTAACATTATCCATAAAATAACTTGGCTTTAAATTATCGTGCAATGAAAATATATGGGACATGAAGTTCATTAACTATTCTCAGTTATCAAACAATAACACAGAATAAGAATACGATTGTTTAGTTTCTAATGTCCCAAGTCTATTTCTTGATTTGATTTTCTAGATTATAATAAATATCAGATATGATGTAATGTGATACCCAGCCGACGCAACAGTTCAAGAAATTTTTGGTCAGGGAGCAATTTGTATGTCACTTAAGCATGTTCTGTCCACCTCTAACCTCTTTGCTTACCTTGTGTAATATCACCAGCTCTTTTGCTTTTATCTCGTTATGTTAGTAAACTATACGTACGTTTTATACGTTTAACAAGTTAGAGAATAATTATGGCAAATATAATTACAAATCCAGTACAAATAAATTATTTCATTTTATTTAAATACCGGTTTTATAGTAACTATTATTACTAGTGATACGATTGTAATCGTTGATCGTAAAGAACACCTGAGGAAATTAAGGCCTGAGGAAATTTGTGATTTTTATTATCATGGACGTGTTTAAAAACATCGAACATAATTGTAAAAAATCAATTGCTTAATACAAGATAGTAAAAATTTACAAAAGTAGTAAATTTTAGTTTTCCATTAGGAAAGTAAACTAACATATTCTCAAAATATCGTACAAATCTTCACTTCGAGTCTAGATAAATTTGTTAAACGGGTTGCATTCACTACCCCTGTCAGAGAGGAAGGAAGACAAAAACGTAAATTTCAAGGTCTTTTAGTATTAAAAAACTACTTCGACTGACATAGAAAGTAATCTAACTTAGAATATGTATTCGTACATTAAGAACAAATATAATGATAAGTAATTTATATGACCCTTCCTTCAGAGATACTACTCAGACCTGTAATGTACACAATTGGCGATATACATAGAAAATAATACGGAGGGATCAAATTTGGCTTTAACTTAGTAGTATAATATTAGTTTACTAAAGCTTATAAAGTATATTAGGTCTACATATTACAGACCATGATTCAAATTCAATAAGGTGTATTTTTTTCAGTTTTATATTTGTTTATAAAAATGTATTATTAGTGATTGGGATTTGGTTTCAGCAGGAGGAGGATTACAGCCACGCGTGCCCTCACACTCCCTCTCTTCGCATACGCCCCTGCACCCAGCATCCTCTGACATCTCCATCCATCCTCCACTTTTCCCTTCTTCTCCCGACCAGAGCGCTCTGGTGCTGAAATACGGCGTCAAATAACCGGGCGGCGGCGACGACGACGACGGACGCGACGTCGGTCGTCGTGGTCGGCGCGAGGGGCGGCGCCGCGCGTGCGCGCGTGAGCTGTGCGTGGCGGCGATGACAACGACGCGTGGGTCGAAAACCATCCCCCTCCCTTCTTCCCTTTCTCCCTCCCTCCCATCCCCTTCATTCCGAGCGACGCGTGTGCGATACGTGAGTTATGATGGACCACGTCCATTGTTCCCGGTGGCTTGCACTCACCATGTGCTCGGCTGACGCGACGACGCCCTATTGGGATGAGAGAGACTCACAAAATGTCGATCTTCTATTTCAAGGGAAAGAAGACGAGTCTTTAGAAGTAAGTGCCGCAAGAGGCACAGGATTGCGTCGTTTTGACTGACTCGGGTAATTACGGAGTTCCACAAGAGTCCGAAATGACGATCCAAATTATGACTTTTGGATACATTTTTAACAAACGTTTTTCCATAATATTTAAACTAACATCGATACCCAAATTCTTCCCAACATGTAATTAATTATACTCGGTAATATAAGCCATATAAAAAAGAGCGGCACACATGTCATCGATATATTATAAATTTTGGAATACGCAGATGAGTACGCACTCATTTCTGAACCAAGAGATCGTACACTGTTTCACCTTGTAATCCACCTTTATCACGTTGGACATGGCACTATTCAGACGTGGGGCTAATTTAACTTCTGAAAGTGGATTTTTTCGTCCCCAAAATAAATATTTGAAAGCTGCGTGACAGTGAATCCGTACGAAGGTAGTAATAACTTGAGTGGTAATTCCCTTTATAATTGTCCTCTTAGTTCAAACCAGGTAACCTCAATTTACTCGCATGAAAATTTCTTTCAGCAGTTCAGATAGTTTGAAATTCTAATGACCAATAGATTCGTTGGAAAATTCCTTTGCACGAGGAAAAGAGTGTATTAGAAGTCGGAACTGAAAGTGCAATGATAGGCATAGACTGTTAGAGTGTTACAAAAGGATGAGATCTATTTTCCGGTAAATGAAACTATACCTTTTGTACTCCAAAAACCCTATACCGTGTTCATTAACATTGATCGCATAATTTAAAAATAGAGTCAAATTATAGCTCGTTTTATGATATTAAATTTTAACGAAAGTATATATTATAGATAATAAAAGACTTCGAAGCTTTTTTCGTATCTAAATCGAGTGCTTATCCGTTCTGAACCCATACGAGATTTCCGTCCAAACCCCAGCGTTGACTGGGAGTGGCGTGGAGAGTGACAAGAAGTGTTCCATACCAATGAGCGATTACGGGATGGAGTACAAGAGACACATGTAGTGTTTGTGGTGGGAGTAGAAGGAAGGTGATGGTTGGTCGTCTTCTCGTGCGTGGACTTGTGTAAAGAGTTAACGTGGCGTGGCAGGCGTCAGCGACGAGTGCTAACGGGACAATTGTCTACGGCGGCTGCGGTGGCGGCGGTGCAACTCTGGGCGCCTACCTGTCGCCACTCGACGCCCAAACGCCCTCCGCCCCCTCCCTCAGCCTTTCCTTCAGTTGCACTTCCTGTGCGTCCTCCCAGGACTCCACCTCTTCCTCACTCGATTAATAAAACAAGACAAAAAACTGAGGGAAAGGGAAAAAAGAAAGGATTGAGGGAATGGGTTGTAAGATGTGTGCGACAATGTTTCTAGGCGCCGCAACGAACTCCACAGTGGTGCAGTCACCTGCATTTGTGCTGCATGTTCTAGAAGAGATTTGAGATCATCAACTGAATGTTTAGCATGTTATAATGTCTTCATGCATTGACTATTGCTCGGAGCTGAGGTTCTTTGTAAAATACTATAGGATAATTTTACAAACTTGGTAGTCCAATTAAATATAAAGGACACTGGTGAAAAAAGAAAATGTCATCTTGGTAACGTCCCGGAAAAAAGTTCAAATTTTCTTTTATTTTTTTATGATAATCGATCGAAAGAGCTCTCGCCGCAGAAAGAAAATATACAAAAAAAAGAGATACCTTTTAAAACTTTTAAAGGGTTTATCTTATTAGTCTTCTTTATGTGAGAAAAACGTGTCGGAATGGGTAGTGTATAAGCGCAAGGTCGATTTTGAGAACCCGAGATTTGCCCCAAGAAAAGAATACTGCTACTAATTGCAATGTTCTTTCTACAATGATGTATGAAATTAGGTACGAATTCACCACATGATATACTATGTTCTCAACAACCAAAATATACTCTAAATATTTAATTATAGAATGGTATAATTCCAATGAACTAACTGTGATTCCAAAAACATTTTTCCGTACACATATCTCACATGGGTAAAAAAAAAGTATTTGAACCCAGCTTTATCGCTATCATCAACAAATGTTCGCCAAGTGCCACACAACTTCATCTTTCAAACGAAATCTAGGGAATAGTGTATCCTCTAGTGAGCAAATTCAGTTGAACGGGTCCCCCACGTCACTTTGCAGAGTCCGTGTCGAGAGAGAACGCTGTCTCGTTAGCCAAGAGCCCGCAGGCGAGCGAGGGAAATTATGGGCTTTTTATTACGTGGCATGGGTGCGATGCGCTTAAAGGGATCCGTGCTGTCGGCTCCTATTGCGAAGGAGTCGTGGGTATTTATTAGGCGCTGGGCGAGCGACGCGGCGACGCAGGTGCTGCTGTCCCTACGTGGAGTTTCCTTCTTCTTGTCTGGACACAGGCGGAACTTCTGACGAGGGGACGATGCCTTTAATTTCACTTCCTTTTATCTCTCGTCATTTTTCATGTGTGATGATATATTGTTTCCCTTTCTATAGCTCATGTCGGTGAATCATAATGAAATGGTAAGTTTCTACATTAATATTTGTTGTCGTAGTACACTCATTGACGAGAAACGTGATTAAACAATTTGGATAAAATATAAATAAATTTCAGGGTAATGTGGTTTGCAAACATTCTTACGTACATGATCAAGCAATGAAATAGTTCGAATCATTTTATGAGCTCGTGTATAATGCTGGACGGCACAAATTTATTTGTTTCAAAAGTTTTCTGACGTTTCAAATAATATTTAATAACATATTAGCATAATCAAACAAAAATTAAACAAATACTTTTTATGTGTTTCCTTTTGCAAATGCATTCTCGTGAAATTCTTATCATAATCTTTTAATAAAAAGATTTTGTTTTTCTCTGTAAAAAATTGTATTTTATGATAATGCAATTACAAAAGGGAACACTTAAATACTGATTTTTGTATAAGATATATAACAATATTCCAGTAAACGAAACAAAATGATCATTTTTCGAGCTGAATATAGTTCATCATTAGTATGTAAACGAGTAATTAGCATTTTTTTCTATTTATTAGCAAGAGCTCTAATGACCTTGCTGTTGTCGAGTCCTAAAGCCCCACAAAAAGAAATTATTAGCATATTACCTTCGGTTCAAGTACAATACTAGACTTTGTGTGTAAGGAAAGATAATAAATATATTTTGCCTGAGGCGTTAAATTCGCTTCCGCTATCCGTCCTTGGTCAATAGGAAACGTCGGAGAAAGATTATCGGAAACAAGGAATGACAAGTGTTATGGAATGAATAGTTACATTTTCTTATCTATACCATCTCATAATGTGGTCAACAAAAGTACACGTACGTTAAGCAAAGTATTAATATTAACGAAATATTCACCTTCTCGTGTTAAATTTGGTAAGAAAACAAGATAACCGACACCCATTAGCCGTCTACCAATCACAATCTCCCGCTGTGCGGCGCGCGCAGGTGACGATTGGTGCGTGAGTAACAGCCCCATCAATGTGTCTCATTACAGTGATATAACGTCGTACAGGCAACAGCCATGTTTTTCAAGGCCACCTGACACCACCACCGGTCCGCGGAAAATGTCACCTCACCCCACCCCCCACCCTTTTCTCTGATTTACGCGCGACCGGGACGAAGCCCTTGCGGTCTGTGGGGGAAGTGTGGAAAAGGGAGAGGCATGGGTTAGTCTGCTTCCGTAGGGACGCTGCGCAGTGGTTCAGATAACGCCGAAATTATGTTCATAAGTATTAATGGGAAATAGAAAATTACGAATTTTTCCAGGAGCAGATTCAGAAAACTTACAATAATTTTCAATTTTTTTAAAAAATTTCAGGAATAGGAACAGTTTATTTTTTATTACATAGCACATCTCGTACCCATATCAGAAAGTTATTCTGTTTACAGCCTCAGTCTCTATTACGAACATTTTTTACATATTAAGTAATATGTACTTCATAAACTACCAAATAATAAATAGGAACAAAAACAATTTTAAAATACAATACATATTTAACCACAATAAATATTCAAATTTTTCTTTTCGATGAATACTACAATCCAATCAAACACTTATTAATTTCAATTTTAACATCTGGGAACAATAACCGACAGCGTTGTGTAGCGTCTCCGCTTCCATGATTCCGCCTATCGCTAGAGCGCGGGTTCAAAACCTGCTCGGCCGAACTAGGTGAGTTTTCTCTCACCCACTCCAGACGTTTGGCGGTTCAATACTATAAGTTAACCGAGAAGACATCTCTCTTTCCAGAGTCACACTTAGATGGAAGAACAGATCTCATGGCATGAACCTTGCCAAAATACAATAAATAAATAACTTTGAAAAAAATATATATATTTCTACATCGCATTCACAAATATTTAAAATGCTACAGCGACATTCTTCTTAATCCTCGAGTATTTTTGTCTATTTTCGCCCGCAATACCACCGCGTGCAGCAGCGAGAGGACGCAGAGGTCTTGATTATCATGGCCATCGTTACCGCGTCGTGGCACGTAGTTCCTTCCTCTCCGACGCATTGCTCACCGTCCTCACTCCGGACGAGGTGGCTGCGGTATGAATTCAGGCATGCAGATGCAGAATAAATAATAATATGTGAATTAGTGTTACAGAAAGCAATCAAGACGATAGCCAAGAAGAATAAAACAGAAACGTAGGAGGAGAAAAACAATGTTCCTCGTTGGAGTATAAAACGTACGATTGTGCACCAAACTAATCACTAACTATCACAAATCTAAAACTATAATATTGATTCGAAACTAAGAAATTGAAATAAATGAACAAGTCCAGAAAGGAATGTGATTTTGAGACTACAACAAAATGAATACAAAAACAAACTAAGTAAAGACAAAATTTTTGGAACATCCCATTCATACTCTAGATTACTTTAAATTACTAATTATTTGAATTTCTTAAACATTAACTTGATTTTAAACAGTATTTGTCCAAATATTTTCATTTCGGAATTTTTAATATTTGGAGTAAGAATAGATGAAATTTTAAATGTGAATTCAATACACAGTTACTCATTATATTAATTTTTCTGTACTGTATTGAAATAAAGCGTCATAAAAACAGAAACCTCTACTAAAATAATAAAATAAATATAATTTATGCCGAAGAGTAGTTGAAGACTTCGTATGATCACATGGAGAATAATAAGCTTCATTGCTCGGAAGTTAGCTAGTCTACGAACCCGAAGGAAAATCGGATAAAAATAATTCTTAAGATGAATTCGCTTCTTCACGCTACTTGAATGACTTGTGGTGATCTTCAACTGAAGAGGTGCGAGTGAAGAACATCCGATTTCTCGGGAGCGTCTGCAGAGCTGATGTACGCGGTGCGTGTATCGGCAGAGGCGTCATGCAGAGGAATGTGCATTCCATTCGGCAGTCATGGAGGCAACGCGCGGAACAACATTTGGAGAGTTGTGTTTGGCATATTGATGGCTTGTGTCGTCTCGTGCTTCTAACTGTGCTGTCGAACAATGGGTTAGTGTGTTACTGTCTCCTCCGCGCATCATTTCACTTACGTCGTTCTCCGCACAAGAATAATGACAAAACGACACTACTCACAAAATTTACTACGAGGGATGTGTTTGTACCAAACGGCTTTGGTTCTTCCTTTTTTTATCGATAACAAAACTGTTCTTATACATTCTGTACAATTGGAAAGTGAAAAGAACTGACTATAATAAACTTTCCTCATAGCACATTGTTAGTCGTATATATTACACATTATAACATATTTCAAATTGAAAATGTCGAATAAGAAAATCCGCGTCACTTACAGTACGTAGAAAATTCTTACCTTAACATTTACCAAGTTTCCTTTTGAAACGAATTTAGTAATATTACAAATACTATCCCATTGAATTTCGATTGACTAGTGAAGCTGAAGTTGCTGTGCTCTGCCGTGCGTTAAGAGAACACCTTTGGACCTGTTACGAGACAGTTTGACATTAATCCCATTCGATTCCAATTTATCAGCATTGGAACCACCAATATGATTCATCGGATGCATCACACCTGGAATATCTTCACATATTCGTATGTTTCATATGCATTAGGTATAGTCGAGAGATGGAATTCATTGTAATCTCAATGTGTTTAACTATTATTTAATGAAGGAAGTAGCCATCATTTTGTCAAGAGTGAAGTAAATCAATGAACTTACATATCCTTGATCCATCCTCTACTTGGATTCATGACTGATTTGAAGGTTGGTCGAGTATCGAGTTGACAGGGATATCGATCTTCCTATACAAATTGAGGGAACATTGTTATTTTCCATTTCTTCATTAATGCGTACTTGGGGTACATAGGATCCACGGAACACATGTTTCCAGGGTCAAGTCCGTCTAGTCGGGAAATGGATTGATGTTTTTTGACAATCGAATGCCACCTGGACCAGTTGCTCCTTCGAAGTGACTTCACATACGATACACGCGAAATCGCTGATCTTCTGACACATATTTCACTTATTGATTACGCTTTCCAGGTGGCCATGATGAATTCTCTGATGTTGAGATGGCTGACGAAATGAACAAGACCATATTTTGTACTCACACATTCACTTCTCGTCACACCGACAAGTCATTGTTAGATTTATTTTTTAAATCGACACGAGGATGGAAGTTTTAAAGGTTTGAGACTACGGACCTCTTAATTAATGAAGCTCTTCTTAACATGTTATCACGATTAATTGATGAATATTATGGTTTTAATTAAATATTCCCTGTAATATCCGAGTTAGTTAACAGAATTTAAACATTGTTGATATTCACTTTTGAGTGCTGCGTGATTCGCAATCGTCGTACTTAAGTGTCTCTGTAGCATCGGAGGTGTTTCTACTGTGCAGTCGACTGGGTGTTGGCGCCGTTCGCCGGAGACACGCGCCGATCGCCCGAACGACAACCGAATGACGAGGCGGATGCAGTGGTAGCGTGGGTGGAGGGTGGAGAGGGGGTACTGAATGTGAGCACGTGCTCGCATACGGAATGCTCGGGAGCTCACGAGTTAGCTTCCACTCAAGCGAAGAAGCATCGAAGGTTTGTGAATACACCGGTATAGGACATAGAACATGCTAAATATTTGGGTGGGATTTCATTGGACATATTCATTACATACTCTCTCTTAAGCACTTAACATGTTTATAATTACTTTTTCTCATACATAATCTTTCAGAGGGGCGTAGTCTCAACATTGGATTCTAGTATGTTTAAGTATACTTTGATCCAAGGAATAAAGCACTGTCAAATACTGTAACTACACGGTGAGAAATATGTGATCAACTCATTAAGGCAACTGATTTATTCCCTTAAGAAAGTTTTGTCCTGGATAGTAGCGTTTGTAAATAAAATTAAGTTGTAAAAAAGTCCCTTTCATTTACACAAGCGTGTTTTTCTAAACGTAACATTTAAAACAAGGCGTATATTTTTAAAATTTTCCTATGATCCTTTGCCATCGCCATGAAAATGTTTCTACGAGTCTCTCAGTGAGCTTTACACGACCAAAAAGCTAGGTAGAATAAAATCTCTGTCGTATTAGCGAGAACGTATTACAGGGTGAATCTTGATAGAAAGAGATTAATCCTATATCGCCGCTCTAATTCGAGTCGTAAGCTCTTCCACTGAACAATATCCATCACTCGAGCACCTCTCTCGTTGTCTGTCCTTCTGCGGCATCAGTTAGATCGAATAGTTGCTGTCAAAAGCATTAGGCCGACAAAAGTCGGGCCGGCGCTGTAATGAGGCGACCCCCGTGCGCCGCGGGGGGCCCTTACGTCAGCGAGCGCGCCACGGGGACCCCCTGCCGTCGTCTGCCTGTGGCCCCGTGACCCTTCTGCAGCTCTGGGCCGCTCCCCTCGGGTTGGGCACGCTGCCCAGGTGGACCCCTTCGACAGGAATAGCAACAAGAGAGCATTTGAGCTTCTCTGGTACCTCAGTGGCTTGCATGCTTGCTTGCCACAGTCACCTTCGGTTCAATTCCTGTAACTTTTCATGTTCATGTCCCAGTTTATATAGGTGAGGCAATTAAAAAGTGAACTCTCCTTTTTCTATCCACCTTCTACTACTCCCAGTATCACTAACTCTCATTATAACTAACTAATCCTATTAAATACTCTTTGAAATTGATTATACTCTTCTCTTTGGTACATCACTTCATTGGCATCCATTCTACTACTAAGGATGACCAAATTTATTTGTATTTTATCTTACCACGTTTGTTTTAAAAATATATTATTTTTTATACCACGTATCTAAACTTTTAGTAAAATTGTGTTAATTCTTTATTTTCATTTTAATCCATTCCTTTGAATTCGTCTTTGCTCAGAATTCTCATGATGGTTGGGCATAGTATCTAATATTATGAAGAGACCACGGCTTTCACCAAACGATTTTATTTATTCACTAATATAACTAAAGTTTACAATGAAGTTTTTTTAAATTAAATATTATCCAACTTATCATACAAAATATTAGAGATTTGTCGAAAGTTACAAGGTATTTAATATCAATTAACGCGGATAATATCTAACAAACGTACTAAATTAATAATCCATGAAATTATATTCGCGGTGAAGTAAAATAATTTTAACATTTTGATATTTCAAAAATTAAATTATGAGAAAATGTTGAATCTTGTGGGTTACCAAGTGTTGTCTCCTGTTGAAATTGTCTCCTCTATAAGGCATATAAGTATTATTTTTATTCAAACTATTGATATGGGTAAGTTATTGATTTCCAATTGTTCTCCCCTTTTGTCTACCAATATCAAACACTCGTCTGACATTCCTCGCGACACAAAGACACGACTCTTCTTGGTCGCGTGCACTCGTCATTTGCATATGGATCATTCAGTTGCATCGTACGAGTGTCTGCATGCTACGAAGCCTTCAATCACGCGGCGTCACTTGGACAAATTGTGAGCAAGTGCTCCGACCACCTGTAATGATCCCTCCAGAAGGGAAATGTTCCTATGAATGGGTAGAGGCAGGCGACGATTCCTTCGCTGGGGATCACAGTCAACTGCTCGACGCGCCGCCACATTTTCAACGAATGCGTTTCAATTAATTGCCTCTTAGCTCTCCGGTACGTGCTGGGATATAAATAGCCTTAGGAATCCCACGCGGGAACATGACTACTTTTTATCTCCCATTCTTTAATGTTATCCTCCATCATTTCCCCCCCCCCTCCAATATTAACTCATCTCGTTTTATTTAAAAAAGTATTTATCATTATATATTATCGTAATAGTTCTTAGCGTTATAAGTTCCATTGTGATGTGAAGGACTGACAGACCCAAGACACAGAGTGAACCTTGAAACGAACACAAAGCCAGGACTCTATATTAATGTTTTTTTTTCTCTTATCGCGCTGCCACGGCTGTACTTGTGAATACGTGGCAGGGTTAAGTTCTGAAATGTGTTTTTGGTTTTTTACATGTAAATAAATGTGGAATAAGTATCATTATCTCATTATTTCATTTACGAAAACTTATTCAATATATTCATTAAGTCTCAGGGTTCAACACTCATGGGACAACTACCCCGATGTCGGTAATAACAGAAATTATTATTGAAATAATTCTTATTTAAGAGAGAGAAAAACTAGAAATGAATAATTAAGTTAAAGCAAGATAAAAATGAACTGAAAAGGACATACCTGAAAATAAATATTCTTTTCTTAATGAAACTTTCCCGAAATTTTCCTCTGATATGACTACTTAAAAATCATAACACCTTTCAATTTTCTCTTCAAATATCAAGACTGCAGTATTTAAAATCTTCTCATGCAGAGCATTTTTTTCAATACAAACAGGCCAGGAAATAGAACTAATGTAAAATTGCAGGCTTCTCCTCAAGAACAGTTTTGAATTTCACTCCAGTGTTTTTGTGTTGTTACGAACGTGCACGATCCCATTGACGGAGTGAAGAATGTTAGAGTCTATTTGTAAAGTGTCTCGTTTTTCACACTTCTTCCATATTTGTCTACAATTACTATAGGTTTGTACAGTTCTGTCGCGGTTTTCTAAGCAGTGAAATTGCGTAATCGTCATAAAGAATGTCAGCTGCTTCTGAAGGAACAGACAGCGTCGTGCCTTATCAGGACGGCAAAACATGAGAAATTGCGCGTTCGCTTGAAGCTGATGGTACTGGTAAGAATTTTTAATATAAATTTCTTTTTTACTTACATAGTGAAAAGTCCTTAGTGAAAATACAAAACCGCCAAATATATATAAAACAGGAGGATTATTAGGAGTGAAATATCTCTATATTTTGGACATTAGGTGTAGGCTAATGATCGAATCGAATGATCGAAAACAGGCAACGTAATTACAGTTTCACAGTTTGTTTTTTTGTGCCTACTCGCAAATTCGGCAAAAGATTTAAAGACGTTACGTAAAGAATTACACAAACTGGATTAAATGTTGAAAAAAATATATTTATGTGTAGTAAGAAAGACGCATTTTGTACAGAATCCAAGAATTAGAGTTCTTTAGTGTAGTTTTACCAATTGTGATCTTTATTAAATGTACTATTTCTTTTTCGTTAACAATTATTGGCGATAACAGGTAATTCATGAGAATTTTGTATACGAAACTTAAGGGCTTTATGGATCTTCCGACTTTTTTCATTCCATTTTATCGTACTCATGGTAGCTATCTCTGATAAAGGCAACCAAATTACACATACAAATAAAAAGTCCGCTCTCGAATCGAACTTACCATTTGGATCACGTCTCAAACGGTTCGTCACCGCCGCCGCATATTCCGCTGCACTTTCGTCATCCGTTTCTTCTGCGTTTTCCAATGCCTTCTCGATTTCAGCGCAGTTCGTGCCTGCAGCAAATTGGCTTTTTAGCCGCCGCCGCAGCCTCCGCCGCGCCACCGACGTCGCTCTCTTGTTTACGGATTCCTCCTGAAACGTCGGCGTCGCCAGAGATAGTTCGGCGTCGTTTGGTGTTTTTTCTCGCGCCGTTGGCATCCAACGCGCGATTCTCCATGTAAACTAGTGTAAAGGGCTGTACACACGCTTTGATTACACTAATTATCTTCATTAATTAGAGGCCGTTAATCATATAAGTGCCTCTTTGAGGAATTACAATTTCTCATCGAGAGCCCCAGGGTCGGAGTTGATGGCGGTAATGGGGAGGAGGGGGAGGACCGAAACCAGAGAAGGTTAATAGAAGCGTGGAGAACGATGTTTCGAGTCACGCGAACTCGAGAATACAAGTTCTGGATTAGACAATTTCTCTTCAATTCTTTAATCCTCGACGATTTTTACACTTATTCATCTCTCTGATGATGTGCCCGGAATTTAGGATTTTTGATTCATACTAACATAATTTAACATCATCTTATTTCTACGAAAATGAGACTAATTACGGAAATAATATTTTTTTGACTGTTCCAAATACCTTTAATACAGGAGAAAGTAAAAATAGCGTTGGTTTAAATCACTTAACCTGGACGGACGAATTTAGTATCTTCGTTGCTACACAAGTAGCAACTTCGATTTAATGTTGATTTTATATTTACAAAAGGAAATTATACAGTGTTCGAACAAAGTTCTGCCAATTGTGTTTCATGTCTCAGGTAACAAGTGCGTTCTGTATATGTCAGACAAATAAAATCGAATATAATGATATTATAATACCTTCTTTCCCGTGGAGTGCTTCTCTCAATTTAATTTTGTATGTCATGACATACAATGAGTTCATTTACTATTCTACTATGAGTTTCATTTACTATTCTACTATGAGTTTCATTTACTATTCTACTATGAGTTTCATTTACTATTCTACTGTGAGTTTCATTTACTATTCTACTGTGAGTTTCATTTACTATTCTACTATGAGTTTCATTTACTATTCTACTATGAGTTTCATTTACTATTCTACTATGAGTTTCATTTACTATTCTACTATGAGTTTCATTTACTATTCTACTATGAGTTTCATTTACTATTCTACTATGAGTTTCATTTACTATTCTACNACTACTATGAGTTACTACTATGAGTTACTACTTACTACTATGAGTTACTACTATGAGTTTCATTTGACTATTTAGGTTCAATAATTTTTACAATTGTAAGTCGTAAGCTTAAAAAAATAACAAATATTTGTTTGGATGCTGTAAAGCAACTTCAATTAATCAGAGGTCCAATAAAGAAGCATCCATATACTATCAATAGTTACATTTGTTGTCCTAGTCTCACATTAAAAATATATTTTCAATGCAAATCTCAGTTCTTTGAAGATTTTATGCAAAAAATCACAATACCTGTAATTGAATAGTGTAGAAAAATATTAAAAAATATCTGCACAATCCTTTGTACTTGCAATTTCGCAAATAAATTAGATAAATAGCAATTAATACACAAATATTAAATATTGATTAATTAATGTTTTAAATTTTTGCGTGATTTTTAAATATCACGTATTTTTTTCAACGTTTATATCAATAAGTACTATTAGACCAATTTGTTTATTATTTTTTATCTTAATTTTATTTATCTTTTGTTGGTGGTCTACATGACTTTCATACAGAACTGAGAATGTTCTCCATGAAACGTTCACTAATGATCAACTGTGATTTTAATTTTATGAAACGCACCCATAACTGCGAAATTTTGTCGGTTTTTAGCCTCAGAATTTAATTCTTGAATGCTTCTACCGTGTGACAAGTCACATTATCACATTACCTACATCTGTCGTCCCACCCACTCCACCGTTAGTCTCTGTCAAAGGTTTATTGTGACGTCATGCACTTGTTCATCAGTGTCAAAAGAGGTTCTTCATGGTCGTAGAGACCGTCTCGTTCTTCAAGGATACCCACAAAGTTCAGTATTTAATCAAATCACGCATCGCAGAATTAATCACTGTCCTACTTTTATAATTTTGCAAAAATAAATCTACCGTGACTTCTCTTAATACGTTAAGGTATTTGGAAGTTTATTTCAAAAATTTAACTTCTAACATACAGATGGGCATTTGATTTGCTTTATGACAGTGCAATTCGTAAAAATACCGTAAGAAGGTTTAATGATTGTTAGTGCCCTAGGTTGGAGTCACACCAGCGCCTCTACAACTTTCCAATGTTTTCTGACTGAAATTCTGATGCTACAAATAATTGGGATTACTCTTTCGCACATGCGGAAAGTAAAACGTTTGCTTGATCTACAGGTATTGAATATATGAATTTCACAAATCCTTAGGTGGGATGTAAGTTTATCTATGATTTCTAAACACAAGAACGTCCAATCGCTATGTTCTTCTGCTTACGATTTCCGGTCAGACGATATCCGTCGATTGGGACAAAAATAGGTAGTGTCTTCGTTACTTTGTCTGAGCGGTAGAGCAAGGATTCTAACACTGATCGGCCGAACTAGGTAAGGATTTCAGCTGGGGTTTCCTTCACGTACTCCAGACAAAAGTCGGTTCGGTCCCTTGAGTTTCCTGTCAACCCGACATATCTCCTTCTCAAAATCCTCACCCAAGTGAAGGTTAGGTGGAAGAGTGGACCAAATGACCCGAACCTCGCCAAAAAATATTAAATAATTTAACCAATGACCAATAATATTTTGTATCATTTTATACACCATAGTGCAGTCAATAGAAATCACAAGAACGAAAGAACATTTCATTTGTCTGAGATGATCCAACATGAATGAAAGTATCTTCATTTCTACCATACTCGGCAATTAATGTTGAGCTCTTTACAGGTTATTTTGGTAGAAATAATATACTCATTTGCCCCTCTGGTGGCTCAGGTGGTAGCGTTCTTGCTTCAAGTCATCCCGTGTTCAATTCCCGGTGGCACCAGAAACAATTTGTAGCCTTTCACATTGATGTCCCAGTTCTTATATCTACGACTACTGAAAAACGAATCTTCCTTCCTCTACCCACCTCCTCCTAGTGTCAATAACTCTAACTATTACTAACTACTTCTACTAACCCCTCCATGTGGGTCAAGTTGTTGGTAAACCCAGCTAACCGGCCCAACTACTTACAAGAGACCCTACCACTCACCTCCTGTCTCCCATCACTCTGTGTAGATGAGCTTCAACAGCACGCTACTTTTCCCAATTACAAACACTACAATGGAATATAGTACTTCAAACCGAAAGAAAGAATTCCATGCAAAACGAACGCATTCGTGTCTCATTTACCAAAGGCGATGAGGAGAGAGGGAAAACCTTGTCGAGTGACACGTGCCGATTTGTCTTTGAGCCTCCGCGGCCGCCGTCTCCGCCGCAGCAGCAGCCGCTATGGGAATCGATGGAGCGGATCAGCCTTGCCCCGTTTCGCGCCATCCGCCGCGCCGCCGCGGCGTCGCTGCCGCTGCCACCACAGATCGCTCTTTTTCTGCGTTCAGTCGCTGTCACTTGCGGCAACAAACGACACTGCGGTCTCCCTACGGGGGACATGGAGCAGTATGGCCCCTTTTTTAAGACGAAAAAAGTTTTATCGATTGCAATACTTAAAGAACTTTTTTGTTCCAACACGAGTGTTGTAATACAATTGTAGAAGTTTTACAGTATTAAAAAGTTCTCCTGCGTTCCACTTGATTAAGGGTCACATTTAATTAAAACACGCTTTCTTAAGACCAGCGCTGTCCAACTTACCTTACGTCCATTTTCTTTATATTTTCCAACAATCAGGACGGCACGAAATGAAGTTTAGCAAAATGTTGCCCGACGAATAATACTAATGGGTCATATTTATTTGTTTATAATGCTATTTTGATATTTTAATTAGCAACAACAAATTTACATCAAAATAGTTTCCGGAAATAATTACGGAAAAATTAAATAATATATTTCTTTAAATTTGAAAAGTATTTTAATATTAGATACAAGGATAAAATATTTTCATATTGTAATGACGGGGTAATCCCGTACAAAATTTCCATTTTCTCTCTCCAGACACCTCAAGTCAAATGTTTGTACTGATACCATAGATTTGTAACACAAAATTGTATCCCTTAACGTTCAATGAAAAATTATGTAAAATATACTATGGCTGGCGGACCGAAAATAAAATTCGTGAACCGCCATTGGACAACGCTACTTCAGACGATTCGTAGGTCAGATTACATTTTTATGGGTTTCGTGACAAAGATTTTTCACGAAACATTTGTTACCAAATTTATGATTTATTAGTTTTATTATTAAATATTATTCGTCAAAGAATAATAATATTTATAAACGAATTTCTCAAAGTGACTTATTACTGTGACACGTCTCAATCTCTGAAATCTCCAAGTATTTGGTATTCCCACTCCAAGTACTTAATACGTAATCACCCTATTTTCATGTGTGGTAGTTCCTAATGCTTTTATAATAGGCTAAGATATACCCCATTAAGTTCCACTAATTTCCATATTTTTTATTTAATGCATTAGTAGCAACTGAAAGCTAAAATTGTAGTTACAAACATAATAAACTACAAAAATGGTATTTATGGACTCATGAAATACCCAATAAGAAACGTGCAATACCCAAAAAGATTTGTAAAATGTGTTATGTTTTTGCTGAAAGATACCGACGGCGTGCACAATGCACAGGTGTGCGATTTCTCTGCCCACCCACTGACTTGTTCAGTTTTTGAACGAGAATCATTAAAAATGAGTAATTAATGGGATTTTTTCTTGTCATAAATCGGAGAAAAGGCTCAGTAGCAACAACGCTACAAAATGAAAATAATTGTTTCAAAGCATTTGCGGAAAGGTAGATCATGAATTACTGAATAGATCAAGTTTCTGTAACAACTTTTTGCGACGATAACAATTGAGTTGAAGAAGATTATTCATCCTTTAGTTAATTGATTTTACGCGCAACCACTTGAAACAATAACTTAAAAATTATAGCTACTTCCTCGTTTTAAATCCTAATAAATGAGTATAAGAAATTTAAGCTATATATTCTGCTGTCAATACCTCTTCTTCATAATTGAAATAAATATTTTTGATATTATTAAAGCTTCCTATTTAATAGAATATTTTTAAAATTACATTATTTACTAATTTATTAAAATTGTTTGATGGTTGTAGAAGTTTATTAAAGTTGATGAAATTAATTATGTACTTCACAAGCAAATCATAATCGTGCACACATATTTTTCGAAACACACATGTTTCTTCATGTTTTGCAGGGGTGAGCTTGGGAGAGGAACATATCAGGGACCACCAACATAATACTTCCATATAAATTTCAGATTTCAAAAATATATTTTACGTGTCGCTAAGAAGCTTTGAAATCTCAAAATTTTTAAATTTGGTAGAATTTTTATGGAAATCTCATATTGAGATATAAATCAAATTGGGAGGGTGCCCATGTCCAAATTTCAAAAGTTGATTTTTTAAGAACTACCCTAATATATAAGTTAGAGAGAATGCGAAATTCTTGAGTACGTTTTGGAGGAACGGCCCGAGATCTTGTTTCGGATTCCTCTTAAGTAAATGCAGGCCATCGACCCTTTGGCCCTGACGTAGACCTGAGCCCTCTTCCGGGGAAGGCAGGGTTGTGAAGCAACACTCCTCCCCGTCGTCTCGACGTGTGAGCGCATCTACCACTTCAGTGCTCCTGAAATCTCCGCCGCGCCGCGCCAGTGTATGTTGTATACAATTAATTTGCATTCGTTCCGAGCCGAAGCACGATGCGCGCGCGCGCGCGCTCCCTGACGGCGCCTTGCACAAGCTCCGAGACGGATATGACGTCACACAGCGCGTTACGGCCTGCTGCGCATGCCCCGTCGAGTTCCCACGTCCGTCTGTTCCTCCTCCGCCTCCTCAGACTTCAATTACTTCGTTTTTATTCAGCCTCCGCTTGTGGCCACCAGGAGCTCTGGCGCTAGACTTTTGACCACCCCGACACTTCAGTGCATCCCCTTATCGCCTTTGTGGGTGGCGGAGACGGACACTTCTTACGTAAAGAGTCACGTTTCTCTAAATCTCTGCGCTTAATTAAATTCCTCGAAATGAGGAGGAAGCACAGGGACATTTTTTCGTCGTGTCGCGGCATCTGCGATCTCTTTCACTCGCGAAAAGCAATTAAGCTCTGTGGTTCCTGATGAATTCAACAGCATTTAACCACTGCACAAGATTCAACTCACTTGGGAGGTCGTAGGTTCAGAGATAGATGATGTTTCCTACCTACTTGGCGTATATAAATATTTAAGCTAAAAATACACTTCATGTCAGTATCAAAGAAGTTAAAAATAATGAAAAATAACAAATCCATCATGAATACATTGGTAATAATATAATCAAGTAAATATTCAGTTAGATTATAAGAATTAACGATGTTGAAGAAAGAAAATAGATAAATAAAATATGTGGCCACATTAGGGAGAAAATGCATTATCTCGATACACTTTCTACTTCTCATTCAATTAAGTGACAAGATTTGCATTTTAACATCTGTGCCCTGTGAGTTGGAACAAAACACTCAATTTATTCACTAAATACGAAACAAAAGAAAACGCATAAAATCAAATAAATGTTTCTACATGAAAACAAACAAGTATAATGATTTTCAGTTACATTTGTGAGATATCTGAAAAAGGTCGATTTGTCACAGAATCATTATCATTTTTTTATTTAAAACTATTTTGGAAAATTTTAAATACCAGAAACTATTTTTATCATCGCTAGATATCTTTATCTTGTTTTCTTGTTTAAAAGCTTCAACCATTTACTTACTATCTTTTTATGAAATGCTTGGACGTTAAGAATTATTTGATATCGTGTGTCAATGAGTTTAACGATGTTTTCTTTTGTCTGAATTATAAAAACGAGTTAGAAACTCTAGATCAGACACAAGCAGTACCACATGCCTTTTTCATTCTCTTTGTGATAAGGAAAATAAGAGAGTCCGTTAGTTATTAAATAATGTTAAGAATACTATGTCGAATCTTGACTGTTACACATGATAAACGTATTGAAGAATGTAATTTTAGCGTTATATTTACTTAGATCAGATATAGAAAGAAAATATATATTAAAACGAGGAAAATATTTGCGAAAAATGAAATTTTGTACCGGGGAACCTCAAATCTTTATTCCAGCTGTTGATATAGGAATCGATATAATTTTTGACCCACTTTTTCTCTATTCTCAAAACTCTCAAATACACTATTTCGCTACACACAGCGTACTGTGTAGAATCTCATTTCAATCTAAAAATAGAATAACTTGAGAGACACAAACCAGAATTAAAATAAAATTTTAGGCAACTGAAAATGGTTGAAATCGTGGACAACATTCGAAGAATTTAAATTCGCATTCTCTATGGTAAATAGAATACAATATTTGTATACAGTAAATGTTTTTTATATATTTATGAAGGATGGATACATCACGAGACTACTTCTCTTACTTTTATGTATTGAAAGTCTCGTATTTCCCATAGAAGCAAGAAGAAAAGTGACTTCAAATCCAGACCCAAAAAGGAACGGCCTCGCGTAAGTGGTTGCGAAGGGCAAAGAAATCGCTTCGACGCAGTTTCTGCCTCGATCTGCCGTGAGGAGACGAGAAAATGACATTTTCAGTTCCGCCAGCCGCAGCGACGGCGACGTCACAGCCGCAGCGAGCGACGGACGCAGTAGGCGATGGGGGAGGTGACGCCAAGGAGCGTCTCGCATGGTTGCATACTCCGCTGCGGCGGTCAGGCGTCCCCACGCGTCTGCTGCACTGGACGACACCGTCGTCGTTAGGAGTAACAAACTAGTGCTCGTGCTCACTTAAGATAGTACTAGTGTAGGTAGAATCAAAACACTAAAATTCATGAAATGGGCATAAATAAATAGGGTAACATGTTCTTATTGTCATTTCAACTAGAAAAACGTACCTCACCGGCCATTTAAATGATATAATTGCAATTATAATTGACGGTGTAACTCCTTGCATCTTATGGAGAAAACACTTAATTTTTAAAAAATACCAACTTTAAAATAATGAAAGTTATGGAAA
The DNA here is from genome assembly GCA_002313205.1 of Laupala kohalensis. NCBI lineage: Eukaryota > Metazoa > Arthropoda > Insecta > Orthoptera > Trigonidiidae > Laupala > Laupala kohalensis. The sequence goes on from NNCF01132961.1 coordinate 169,302, forward strand.
ATTACTTTTATTTGTATTGAATTTTCTGTAGTATTTTTTGTATTAATTTTTTCTATACGTCACCGGACATTTGAGAAAGATATTTGTCTTTTTCCGAAGTGAGAGGCATAAGTCACGAAATCAATGCGCCCGGTCGCCATGTTTTTACATGTTCTTATGCATTTTAAACGAGTCAAACGAGTTCCTGAATATTGTCTGTACCGAACTATTATCTGATAGATACAAATTAAATCATGTTTTTTCTTCATTATTATTCATATTGTTTGGTTTTAAAATAATAAAAATATAAATTAAGAAAACAAATCGGAGTGATTTGACTAATTTGGGAGTGCAAGTCCCACCTTAATGATGAAGAACGAGCGCGGTGCATTAATACCGTATTTTCACGATGCCAATGAACAAGCAAATAGTTGGCCTCCAATGACTGGAAGACAATAGTTGGAGCCGTGTGGACACCACTGGCTTGATTTTAGAAGCCAATTGAGGCGGTCATTGGTTTCTAAAATCAATCTAATGGTGTTCACTATTGGAGTATCAAACTATTGGGAAAATTCAAAACACAACGAACAGGAGAGTACATAGACACTATAGAATCTTGGAAGACACGCTAGAAAGCTCGATGTTTCTGGTCCATAGATATCACAATCCTATAAGGTGTGGTAATTTGTTTCCTCTCTTTTCATACAAAATCATTATTCGTTCCATGCTTTCCCTATTCCGTACATATATCCTTGGAAATTTCCATGGCCTTTCGGAAATTCTAGCAACAGCGATCTCAAACAGAGGCACAGATAATTTTATTTTATTTTTAACTCTCTATTCATATTATCTATTAACATTCGTGTGTTTAGTTTCATCATACACATATAATTGTTTACTTTGGCTTCACTTTTTCTTCCATGTATTTCTTTCTCTTATTTATATAATTTAGCTATCTATTCTCTATTTCTAAGATCTAATATAGTAAATTCTATTTTTCTAAATAGAGTGTAATATCACAAACAAAATCTAGGGATCACTCGTCAATTTCATACGACATAGTTTATCATAACGTATTTTCTGGTGTCAAGTATAGAACCAAACACAAGGAAATGACTAATTTTCTTTTGAGGTGAAACTTGGATAAAATATTGAATAGAAGTTTTTATAAACTTTATATCACAAGTACCATATTTCTGTCAGTTTCTGTCACTTATTCTTTTGTTAAATAATATTTGAAAATACGAAGGACACTTTTTTATATTTTAATTGACAAGAAAATCACAATGTTTTTACAAATTGGAGGTGAAAAAACTCTAGAATTTTGGAAACATAATATTACTAAATACCTGAAAATATTCGTCAAAGAAATTAGGTGTTGCCAGCGGATCATGCTCTTTCCTTTCGAAATAAACATTACTATGCTACTCTGGGCAAGTGTTCCCAACAAGTGCGAGCCAACGACATCCGGACTGCCCTCCTCAACATCGGCGAGAAATTTACGTAACGTCCGCTCACTCCGTGAATGACGTTGAAGAATTGCGTCAATGTCCAATGCTTTCCACGCTATGAAATTTTCGTACTCCAGACTCTAATACACGGAATACCAAAAAGCTTTGCATGACTTACTCGTATTTTGAATGTTGCAGATAAGGGAAATGTTAAGGAACAAAATAGTTAACGGAAACGGAACGAAAATATCACAAGGATAAATAAATGAAATCCCTTTAACGACGTCCATCGAGTTAATTGGTAAAAAAAATGAGGGATTGCGAAATTGAAACTGTAGAATATTTGGAGCAGTACTCAAGAATAGAATATCAGGCAGAAAATCCCTATCCCTACAGAAAATGCGTGACGCATCAACTTTTCCTAGTGCATTTACGAAAAGTATGAACAATTAGCGAGAGTGTAAAGATGAAAACCGTGTAATTATTTAAATAATAGTGTGATTTGGACAGTGGTAAACAATAAAATATGAAACAGTCCTAAACATATATAATCATAACACAACTAGCTTATAAAGGTACAATTGAGATAGGTCTTAAGGGAAAATACGAGTAAATTAAATATCCTCTATTTGAATTTTCATATCGGAACCACAAAAGCTTAATCCTGCAATGTTCGACATGATAGTGCAAGGATATTACTTACCGTGAATATTTCTCCTGCCTTCTTTACAGCTTTGAATACTCGAAGGATATTCTCAACTTCTTTAATCCTAAAGAAGAAAGTTACATATTCTCTGATCATGAATAATTCCTATCTACCAATGAATCTATGACCAGATATGTGGTTGACCTATAACAGTGGGGTCTTTGGCTTCCTGATCACGACAGATCTCGCTCTCGATCGCGTGATTGACACAAGCATATGCGCCAGTCAAACACCGAACAGCGGATCACTCCCCCAACGGTACTCTATGCAAAGTGAGCGTTACAATGTCTTTTCTTTTTTCCTTTTTTCTACCGCGCAATACGGATATTACGGTCACTTAGTATGAACCTAACATTAATATGTATTTAATTATCATTTAGCGATACTCTTTATTTAATTCAAAGACAGTTGTTTAATTCACAGCGTGACAAAACCTTGTACATTGTTCTCAACGAAGAAGGAAATTAAAACACTATACTCAGAATAATCTATAGTTCGATAATAACTTGTACATGTAAATTTTTTGCGTTAATTTACAAACATATTGACATTATATATGTATTATAACTCGTAGCTAACTTTTTATCTTAACTAGGAATTTTTGCTGAAATTTTTTGAATCCGCCTCTGTCTTAGGGCCCTTGATCGGAACTGATGGGATGGTCCCTTGCTTGCTTCCGGAGAGTACATTAGTTTATTGTACTCCTGTCTCTTATNTTATTATTATTAAATTTATTATAAAAAGATCTATTTGTTCATCGGTCATCAGGGTTAGCTATTATAATTTATTACTGATAAATTACTCGTACATGAGAACTGCAAATTTTGTGGTATTTCAGCTAAAAGGTTCGATTTTTTTGAGAAATTGAATGTTCCTGATTGCTGCGAATTTTATATGCGTGAAAAAAGTTTTTGAAGGACTCCAATTGTAAATTCGCAGAGAGACGGTTGAGTGACGCAGTTTATGTTGCGTTTCTGCCGATAATAAATACAACGCATCATTACAATTCAACAAATTGAGTGATGGCTTCTGCAATGCATCTAGACAACATTTTTCATAGCAATCTATTGACTCATGTTCACTAACATTAAATGCTTTGAATATAATAGTATTTAGCGTATATTTATTTAAGACTTGGTATGAATCATAGGAATACATCAATAATATTTTTACTTTTTCCGTTAAATTTGTACCGTGTTATGAAACGTGAAATTTATAAAATTTTATCAAGCCATACGGACTATAATGAATATGTGACATAATGTTGATAATATGAATTATTCATGAGAAAACAATGAAAAAAATCATTCACTTTAAACAAAGTGTACAACGATCGTAAGAGAAAAAAATTAATACGAAAGTCGTTTCATTTTTTTCTTTTTGTAAAAGAAAAACTATATTGGTTGAAATATTAAGATATAAATGATTATCATTTTGCTACATAAGTTCATTTTTTGAAAAATAAAATAAAGATTTTGTATCTCAAAACATGTAAATAATTTTAAGAGTTAGGTTGGTACACGGAATTATTTCCAGAAAATTGAATGACGTATGGATATGATGATGTATTCCTGAATCTTGCCAAGCACACGGAAACATACAGGTATATTACATGAGATAATTAATTTTTTAATGAATACCGTTTCTCGCTTTAAACACTAGTTCTCGTGTGTAGAAACTACATTTCAAGAAACAGTCCTTACTCAACCTTTCAGAGAATCGAACCAACATCCTTTCGAATGTTAAAAAGACAGGTGTTCCGTCGTAAGCGCGGTGGCGAAGTGGGACTCTGGAGAACCTTTCGCCTGCTCGCACTCGAGAAACCGGCACTATCAGCATATGCATGCCGAAAGGAACGAATCCCAATCGAAGTCGTTCCCTCTCTCTCTTGCGATTCCTTGTGGTGGGCAGTTGACAGCAGCAGCCGTGGTTCACCCCGCCGCGCCGCCGCACCGCCGCAGAGGCGAACCCCAAGAGACTACTGCAGCTGATGGATGGCGTCCCGGGAAGAAGGAATGTTCAGATCTTGATACGGAGAGGGAAGGAGAGAGAGAGAGAAAGAGACTCTGCTCGCGATCCGACTCTCGCAGCCGGTCCAGAGATAAACGGACATCATTGATCTACGACAGACAGCCATCGCGGTTGGGGGAACATCGTCAGCGTCTTCTCGGTTACGTCAACATATTTCATTTCTTTATAAGATCCCATACCGTCACATGTCATCGTTGAAGATACCTCCTCATCGGCTCTACCTAACTTTCGTTTTTTATATTCTCCTGCCAGACAGATTATTGTTATCGTACAAAAAATCGATATCGATAATTTGATTAATCTTCCTGTTCTGAAAAAGCCAGAACAAAATAACTTTATTTTAGATATTGGTATAAATATACTATCACTTCATAGTACACTATTTAAAGAAACACACTTTCCAGTTGAAATGGAGACCGAACTCTAGTAAACATCAACAATACAATACAGTAACCAGAGTGTTTTCAAAAATAACCCTTGTAAGTCAAAATATAAATATATAGAGTACTCTTGCCTCCCCCCCCCAAAAAAAAACGCATTCTGAGAATTTTTTCTGTATTTATTATTTTTTGTGATTCTTTGAGAATTCCACATTGTGGTTAAAATTTAGACAATCGCAAAACATGAAAAGAAAACGCAGTTACGTTGTTTCTGAATATTGCTGCGGTTTCTGTCTTTGCCAGGGTTATCAGGAAGTCGAGGGAAAACATTCTAAAACTAATTCAATGCACCAAACACTTACCGCAACGTAACTATTCATTTTTATGTGATCATGTATTCCCAAAAACAGCATTATTCAAATTTCTTGTTTATCTATTCAATTATTTCGATCTAATAATATTAATCCCCTCTATAAACAACCAAGAATTGAAAATTGTGGGTCAGGTGAATAGAGAAAAAATAATTCCGACAAATATTCGTGAAACTTCACATAATGATTGGAATGACTTGTCAAGTTCCAGGTCAATTTTCAAAGATATTTTATGTGTAAACTACTATTTTAAAATAATTTAAAGGTGGAATTTTTTAATGAAAAGTTCGTCGAGGGTTTTTTAAAATTTTTCTATGTTTTTATCACGAACGATATTTTACTTTTGCTTAATTATAGAAAATGATCATTTTCTTTTCATCAATTCCGACAGTAAAACAGTAAGCACTTGCGTAACAATCTGAACACTTCTTTATCTAAAGAATTAAAAAAAAAACTATTTGCGAAAAATTAACTTAAGTTGGGAAGAGTCCAGGGAGTGAACGTGAAATGATATAGTGAAGTATTCTTGTAGTGAAGAGCATTTTCACTGAAGAATGTTTATTTAATTTTTATATTTTAATGATAATAAAATAATTTATTTGACTAGCAAATGTGTTTAATATCAATATTTTATTTCAAACGAATTCTTCTGGAAAAGACGACGATGATAGAAACATGACTAGCACCCTTCAGGCATATATTGCGCATGTGATTAAGTGTACACGTGTGCCACGAGTAATTCGAATTCTTTAATATTTCCATTAGTTATCCAACTAAGAAAACAATTTCGAACATGTCGAAATTACTTGATGGTTTTGTTATTTAATTCTCTAGAAATTTTCACGCAATTTTTAACACGAGATTTTCCTAAATGTCACATGAAAGTCTGTTAAAAAATTTGACTGGTCGTCTCTTGATATACTCCTATGCTTTAACAAACAAAACTTTATTGCAAAGATTACAATACAGATTGGATTTTTTTGTTACTTTGCGATTATTTCGAAATCAAGGAAAAACTAACATTATTTTTTAAATAAATATTTTAAAGTTATTAAAATATGTTTCAAAAGAAGTGGTTAAACAATAGATTTTAATGTCTCTGTCTTTGGTCAACAGCAATTTCCTACGACCTGAATAAACCAAAATATTGAATTAAGAGACGCTTTTTCACCAACATACTCCACGAGAAATTTAATTAACAAAAAAGTTCGAATTGCATTCGTGTGCATATACGCAAATAGTATTTGGTTATCTCATTTTTTTTTCAAAGAATTTCCCATAAAATCTATTTAAATATTCAATTGACCATAGTGTATGCACATCATATTTTAGGGTGCGCGCTATCAGTGGACCCTTCTTGAAATTTCAGAGCAATTTTTTTACATTTGTATTTGAAAGTGAGAATATCTAAATACATAAAAAGTTATACATTTCTGATTAACATTTATTTAATTCATTTAACTAATAATTATATGGTAATACAAAGATAAAAATTAAACTAGTACAACTATCTACATCAAATGGACAAAATAATACAAGGAAATCTAAGAGTGAGCATTTTTAGCCTTATCACAATTGAAACATTCCACAACCAATATCAGTAAGATTCACAGAAATGTAATTTTGTTCCTGGTGTTTTCAAGGTGCCCACTGGGCATCTGACCCTGTTCGCTCTTACGGATGCCACAGATTTACACGGCAGCGTTTGCCACGGGAGGGAGAAGAGGGAAAGAGATGGGGTGTCTTCGACTTTCGTCGGCGCGTGCATTCGCCCTTAAATCAAGCTGCTGCGACGAGAATCGAACGCACGTCCCTTGTGTACATTCCTCCTTGATATGGATGACCAGGAGCCGGTCGCGCCGTCTCGTCGCTTCGGCGGGGGCGCCCCTCGCCTTCAGATCTAAGCTTTCCTCCGTTCCTTCGGCTTTCGTGAAGATTCAGGATGTTTATTTGTTCGTGGCGTTCCGGCGGACAGGTCATCCAACTTGGAAGGGAATTCTACGGGAGGAGGAGGAGGATTTGAAAATTTGCGATTCGGTTTGAAACGGTCGTTATAGTCTCATTGGTTTTTAAAAGAGTTTAATGACAAGGTTTTTCTGTTGTTCATTACGTCTTCGATTTCTATGCTAGTTAAGACTCGCAAACGTTTTCATACACGCAACTACACCAAAATTTGCCATAGACTAACGGTGCTCTCGGGGTTCATAGAAGGCAAAAGCTTCTCGATATCACCTCCACACAAGGGGGAAATGACAGAATTATATTGGGGCATTTCTCACCCCTATTACACATTTTAGAGTAGGCATGGGATACAATCTGCACATGTGAAAAAGACACCATTGCCTCACTAGGATTTGAACTCTGGTCTGAAAACCGAGATTCAGGATGATTCCCATAAACGTTTCTTAAAATTTGAGTACTTCAATACTAAAGAGAAATTTAAATTTTCGTTAGAAGTAAACATAAAATCTTCAGTGCCTGGATACAAAAGAACGATTTCTACGGTAACAGGAAACACTGAAGAAAGTTTATGGGGGACGCTCTTTGGTACCGAAATATGAGCTATATAATTTTAAAAATGACTTTGAAAATGTCTTTAAATTAGCATTGTGAACTTTCTCGGGAACATATTGCCAACTGTTTCACATTCGTGGTTCTCACGTATTACTTATGAGCGAGCATTGCTTTCTGTATCCGGGCCGAAATAGTTAGTGTCGATGTGATGGAGACCCCTTTCTACGTCGCACAGAAGACATAATTTTTATTGTCCCCGATTTCGATTATGTTGGGTAATACTGTGAAAATGATTGATTCTGCCCTGCTTAATGGAGATATGAAACTATACTGTAGATTTATACAAAAATCACATTATCTTCTTTCCCAGATGTAGTAGCCAGATTATAAATCTGTATTATTTCATTAACAGCGGATAATTAATTCTTTGAACATTGTCTCAGATTTAAACATTATCAGAATGTAAAGTTGAATGTTTTCGTTTCATACGGAAAGAATCCGAAGTTTAAAACTATTAAAGATCATAGATATTAAACATACAAACAAAATCTTATTTTTGTATATTAGTAAGATAAGATAAGTTTCTGATCTTACTCACTCGTCTATATATATATTCTTCCTTTTTTTATTTTTCGAGTCTCATCTCTGTTGTTACCACGGCTTCGGCCCGGAGACGGATCCCGCGGATAGTGATTCATTGTTGACCAGCCTGCTCCTTCGTGTAAGTTATTTCTTTATTGAGCGCGGTTTGATTCAAAATTGTTTTAACAATTGTATATGACACATGTTCAATACGAGTGACACACACATATTGAGAACTACTTTTTACTCAAAACATTCAATACTTAACGCGAGAGTCACGGGAACTAGTGAAGGAAATACAAAACGAAGGAAGAATATAAACAGAAAATTTTGTCCTTAAATAAGTTTATTGGTGACACTGAGGTATCTCCGAACAGGATGGAGATACGGGCGGATTCCTGCATCGCGGAACAGCGATCCTTCATCTTGCAGAGACGGTGGAGGTGGAGTGATGGCGACGGCGACGGAGCGCCGAAACAGCAAACTGTCAAATTATTATTCAGTGATTTATCTGGAGTCGATGGCGTCGTGATGCTAAGACGTTTCGCTCTCGGCTCCGATCTCGACTTTTCGCTGCTGCGTCATCGGATTGGGGACAATGAGGAAGGTGAAAAAGTTTACAAGGAGGCTTTCGAAGTCTGCCTTAAGCAGCAGCAAGAGCAGACAACACAGGTGTGAAAATGGTTCTTTGTTCACGTCCGCGAATCAAGGAGAAGCACAACTGAACTCAAACATATTAGAATTGTGTACAAGGTGCCGATTGGAAGATAACTCATAAATACCGGCCAGCATGATCTATTCAAATACTCCATCTTAATTTCCACGAGGGGAAAAAAAGAGTTAGCGTAGATTTATTTTCAAAAATTGTGAAGATTAAGAGAAATTGAGAAAATATTGGAATTCGTTAGACATATTAATAAACAGTTTGATTAAGCTCAACAAAAATTGACATATCTAAGAAAAACAGTTACTCATACATGAAACAACTTGGAATACGTCAGGAACATTATGAACTAGGTTTAGATTATCGAAATTTCCCTGTAGATGACAACATTGCACCTTCAAGCTGAGGAAGGTAAAAGACTCCGTTAAGACCTGGTTGTCATCATCCCGAGCGAACAGACGTGAAGAAGTGATCCTTACACGTCTTCGTATTGGCCACTGCTATCTTACCCATGGTCATCTCTTACGCGGTGCGTCTTTTCGTTTGTGTGAAACTTGCAATACAACACTTGCCGTGGAACACTTTCTCTTGGAGTGTCTCAAATATAGTACCAGCCGACGGCGACACAATCTACCCAACAGTTTGGACGTTATGCTTGAGCAAAATGAACCGATTTTGATTCGCCTTTTTAAATTCCTCGAGGAATGTGGCCTTTGGCACCTTATTTGATGTTTATTTGTATGTCATTACTCAAATCCATAAACGAATCGGGGTTCCTCCCACGAGTTCTCGGGATGGTTTGGATTTAAAGCTTTCCCCCCCCCTTTTCTTTAAATATACATTTTCTCTCTCTCTCTCTCTCTGAATTTACTTCTTTCTTTGTTTTCGGTTTTTATAATGGTTTTAGAAACTGTTGTCTCTTTTTCCCGCCTTTATATGTTTGGATATGTTGTATTTCAGGAGGGTTTTTAGTGGATATGGTTGAGTCATTCAGCGAGTCCCACACGCGGGGGGAGTCATGTTGGCTCTCCCTAGTGCGTAACAGCATTTTCCCTACCTGTACAACAATGTTAGGGCTCTAATGACCACGATGTCGGCGAGCCGTAAAGCCCCAATATAAAAAAACTAATATTTTCATGAACTTATTGTTTCCGTTTCATTTACGAAAACTGCTTATTTCTTCTTTTCGAACGTGTTATAGCGAATCTTTTGATTTAAAAAATGCTGAATTTCATATCTGCCAACTTTGCGATTTCCACGAACAGGTGGGTGATAATTAATGCTGTCTTCAGTATTTTGTCAATCGAAACAATAGAAGAGAAACGTAAGTATATTATACTTCCAATTCCAAGTAATTTGTTGGGTGATTAATATGTAATACTATGTGGCTAATATCGCAGCTTGTAGAGTCAAGACAGATGTATTGGAAGTAAAGAAATTCATCATTTAGTTAATTGGCATCAAGAGGACAATCTATTGAGGCGTAAATACGGAGAAAAAAGCTCCGAAAAATATTTCCGTCATTCAATATATCATTCATTTATTCTATCGAGGAATTTAAATTATACATAATTTTAAAATATCCAATACTTTTAGACACAACAGAAAAAAAAGTCCATACCCAAAATTTTTAGAGTATGGACATTTATTAAGTTATACAACTTCCTTGGAAGATAATGTGATGTACTACCGTGTACCATTTTCAAGTCATGCGCATGATGTAGTTCGGAACTGTAAATTATCTCCTTGATAATTTTTTCGAGAAATATATATTTCAAGCTGAATAAGTAAAACAGGTAACTGAAAACGTTTTAATAAGTTATGACATGGTTGAAAAGAGTTCGCTTCTTAAATGATACGTTTCAAACACTAATTTTGTGAAATTGTTGTTAAGTTGGCTAACAAAATAATATTGAAATACACTTGCAACTACTATGATACGTGTAAAAGAGCAAATCAATATTTTCCAAAGTTATTTCGATGTTTTCTGAATCTTGATATTTTAAACGAAGTGTCAATTTTCTCTATTTAATGTATACAGAAAAGAACAATAAATAAGTAAAACTGTTAAAAATGTTCTTGAATTTTAAGATCTTAATAAATATTAAAGGGTATGTTTGTGATATAAAACAGAAATAAAATAACTAATGTATTGGAGAATATACAAAATGTTTTGATTCTGTCAATAAGTACTACATAGTAAGGATCAATGTTTCTCTTTAATGCATTACTAATATTCATAGTTATTATGTAAATATTCCGTTTAAAAAAGAAAATTATTTAAAAAAAATGTAAAAACGTCAGTTTTAGAAACATTGTAGGTGATAAGTATATAATCAAGTCCCCATCTCATGATTTCTCATCAATAATCTCATGATTTTAATGAAGTCACAACTCGTGTTGGCAAAGAAGTATTTGGAAATTGCCTCAAAACAACGGAATGATACAGAAAGACCCTTGTAAATCTCTGAACAATTTGAAATACGATTTCTACATAAATTAAAGATTTCTCAGAAAAATGTTGCGTATAAAAAATAATGAAATTGCATCCGCGGGCATACCTACATACTCACGCCAAAAAAGATTTTAAAAATGTGGAAGGAATAGGAAATGACTTCGTTTCCATCACTCCATATTTGGATGACTTGAAGAACTATTAACTACATATTATGCGTAGAACGATCTTCACGGATACAAAATGTATTTCAGGCATCTGAGATTTAAGAGAAAAGTTGCATTTTTTATTCATCTCGTTAAGATATTCACAAACATTATAATGCTGGGATTATTGCCAATAACGAATAGTTCCTGATAGTTCATTGGTTTAATGTGATTAATATAAATAAATAATTAAATACTATTCTCAATATTGGAGTTTAATAAAGATAATAAACTAAGGAACGTTAGTTTAAAAATACAACATATTAACCTTTAACAAGTCCTGGGTTTATGGTTGGATTGTAATAGTGAAAATCGATAACCATTTCGATACCGTATTTCAGTGGAATGAAATAATGCAAGGTAATGTGTGTTGTCTGCAAGACGATACATCATAAAAACATTTATCTACATTCAATTCAAAATTGAAACGGAATAATTCAAATATATTATTTTAAATGAAATACATAAAAATATTGTAGTTTATCAAATTATTTATGCATAACAAATATGAATGGCGGACAAATAGTTCTACTGGATTTCTTTTTGTACTTACGATATGTAGACATTCTTAGGAAACATCAAGCTTACCTGCAAATAAGAAGAGGAAAATAAGTATAGCTTATTTTATTTGTAACATTTATTTTCAAATTTAATAACTGAATTTAATAATATAATTTTCTTTAATTTTAATTAAATTACTGCATAAATCCCTCTCTGCATGCAAAATCATACTCGTTGAAAAAGGAATAGAAGACTCTTTCAGTTTCAAGATATTCAGTTGTCAAATAAATTTAGAGTTTTTAATACTCTTATCAATAAAAAATCATTTGTTCATCGTAGAAATTAAGGATACGTGCCAAACAAGAGATTGCTAGTATGTTAAAAGAAACCAAATCAGATACAAAGCACATACAACTATTACCATCCACTATATCTTTTTAGGACTTAAGTACACATACTAAAAGAAATTAGAACTGATTCAACGAATCTATGCGAACGTGACCGTGAAAAACACGCATTAACTAATCCCGAAAAATTGGAACTTGACATGTAGAGATACACATCATACTGGAAGAGAAAGATATAAATCCTGTGTTTTTGTAAACAAACGTCGTGATGTAACGTTTTAGGCAAAACCATTGTGATATGCGAATGAATGAAAAATTATTATGATTCATTGGAAGATGAATCAGAGGAGTTCTTTTAATTATTGAAATTTCTCGAAAAGATTGCTAACCAGGAGCACTGAATCAGACATGTCTACTACGACATTCAGCAAATAATGCAGGAATAATAATAATAACAATCAGATAAAAAAAGGAAAAAGAATCGTTGGATGTAAGCCATCCCAAAGCATAAATGTTGAAGTGTGCTTGGCGCAGCAGCTTGTGGGTGTAAGCAATGAGAACGGCGTGAGAACAGCGGTGGCAAGGAAAACAAGAAAAGGATCGCCTAAGCTAAACGCTCGACACGTTGCTCAGCCTTGCCTCAGCAGTTTACGCAAATGTTCAGGTCGTGTGGAGGGAGGGGACTATGGCGCAGCTGCGGCGCGGCGGTCAAAGCTACGACTCGGGCGCCTCCGCTATAATCTCCTCGATATAGTTGAGCGTTTTTTATCAAGACAAACGTTGATATAGAAGGTTCGAATAATAAAAAAGGCCAATATTCAAAATTCATAACTATAAAGTGGTGCCTACAATATTTTAAAATTTTAAACCTCGGTAGCGACCCCATAAATATATTTGAAAATCTGAAATAATTTAAAAGTTTTATTTTAAGACATAAAACAAAATGTGAGGGCGGACCGTCCAAATTAAAAAAAAATAATTTAATCCATCCAAACCACCCAAATCACTAATTGTATTTTTGAACGTAAGACACCCTACCATTTGGATGGTATATTGTAAAAAAAATTAATCGGGACATCCTATTATTTTATTTTCATTGTCTTAAAATATGACTTCCATCAAAATTTCAGATTTCAAAAATATATTTTAGGGGTAGCTATTGACATTTAAAACCTTGAAATTTAGAGATTTAAAGATTGGTAGCGACCCCAAAAATATATTTTTCGAACCCAAAACTTTTATGGTAGTCTTATTTTAAGACAAAACAAAATGCGAGAGTGCCCCGTCAAAATTCTAGTAGTTGGTATTTTGAGAATCACAGTTATGATAATCACTTAACACAAACCAATCTCTTCTTTACTATCCCTTTGAATATTGAGTTTCTTCTCATTCTCCTTCCCTCGAGTGACCCGTCGTGTAGCTGCCCAAGCGTCTTTTTTGCCGAAGGGCGTGGCGAGGAGGGGCGAGACGCCGTTGCTGCTTCTAGGAAAGACTAATGCATTGGTCTCGGAGATCGGCTTCCGCTTAGAGGTTGTTGGTTGCAGTCAATGCCCACGACGAAAGCCCATGCACATCGGAGCTTGTTCCCTCTGTCCAAAGACCCTGCTTTCACCCATCAACGGAACGACGCGAAAAAATAATAGAGATTCTCGGAAAACTTCACCTCGTGTGTCCGCGTGTAGACGATTTACGACCCGCTTTTCTCACGGGGGGAATTATCTTTTACTCCGTTCGGGCTAAAAAATATTAAATGAATGGTCAGGGTAACTGTATAATATTTTGCCTATGTACCCAATTCCATAACTTCTGTCACAAGTTTTTTTTTTTTATTCGAGGACTACTACTTTAATGAAATTACTGTAACACTATTGTAAAATTGAGTATAATCCAGCAATACGATTGTCGTGAAATTATATCCGAATCATCCGAATACACCAGCTCCGAAAACTGTCTTCAATATGATTGGCTTGCACTGAGCATGCTCGAGAAGGGTACACCTTATCTTATTCCTCTATGGAGTGGAAGAGCGCGATTTCCACCCCTTCCTCAACCAGATTGAGTGAGGTTTTCCTCACCTATTCCAGTTCATAAGCACCACTTGGTTTTCAATACTTCCACGCACAAATAATACGAAAACATGTCTGGGATTTTAATATTTTAAATCTTATCGAAATGACCATTCGCATCCGAAGGATGATTACAAGACTTTCTTTTCCTAAATGGGAAAGTAATAAACGAACTCTACGAAGAGGATCTCGATTACTTTCCTCCTCAGCTTACCATTATCATTCAGTTCTTTTTGTAGGTTCATTTTTACAACATGTATTTTGCCCAGTGTAGTCATATAACTAGATCGGTATCTCATTAATTACTTTTCATATTGAAACCGGTTTCAAACATTTCATCGCCAGTTAATTCTGATGAAGTGTTGATAATGAGATTCACAACTACTTTAGGCTACTCAAGATATGATTGCTTTGATGGGCATCAAGGATAAATATGACGGTTTATACTGATATTTCATAATTTATATAAAATCAATAATATTTGCTATGTAACTTTTTCTCTGATACTCCTTCATATCCTAAAGCGACACACAAAAACGTTCTAAACACTTTTAACTTTAAATTACGTAAGGAATTACACCGTTATCAATAGAATTTGCGAATAGAATAAATTAAACAACATTTCGAAACATACCTGGAAACTGCGCATAAAGAAACATTATTACAAATCTTAATATAAAGAGTTCTACTGATTCCCTTTTTTTAAGATTTCAATTAAAATCAAATCCCACGATATATTTCATGTCGGTAAAATTGTTTTAAAATGAAAATATACCCGCAAAATCAACTTTAAACGTGTTTATTTACAACTAAAATGTTCAAAATTGTTCATATTAAAAAGTTTTTTTCTTAAATGTGATACATCTTGTATTTGCTTTGTGGAGCTAAGAACATTTAAAACGAGCTGGGAGATAACAATGTAAAATTCCTGTATATTTTTTTTGTCATAAGAGAAGACGACGGCGACCATAAAGTAAAATAACAAATGAAAGAGATCCAGATCACTTAGCTTCAACCACCAACATGCTGACTAATTTCCTGTGACGCTCTTTTAGCAAGTCATCGTTTTTGACCAATTAACTTCTTAGATTGTAAGTTATTTGCAGATTTCTAAAGGAATTTTTTATGAGTTTTGTGATGTATCCTGTGAACTAATTGTAAGATTAAAGCAACACTTCATGCTTAGTAAAAACGATATTAAATATTGTTTCTATGATTGTCCGTGTTTGAAAATAGTGTGTGAGATGCGTGAACAGATTTCTGAGGACTTACTTGCAATGATGGGCCTGGATCGAGTAATCAAAAAGACCATTTAATAAAGACACCAGACCATTGCTAGATGCATTAGCACAAGGAAACAGGTCGATAAAGAAAGTGGATGAATTCACAGTTACCTCATGACACCATGAAAATGCGTCGCGTATCAGCTGCTATAATTTGTCTAGCAGCGTTGACTAGACAGAACTAACGCTGCTCAAATTATAAATATGTACTATACATATATTGTAAATGCCATATATGTAAATGCACTTATGTATTTGGATTAATTCGCACGATTTTTAATACTTTGTTTTTCAGAAAAGATAGAGGTCTTATGTGTACTCTCAGTATGTCCATTTTCCACTCAATACGTCGGTGAATATGTGTTACCGGCACACTAAAAAATATCCCAAGAAAATTGTGCAGAGCATTAATTTATCGGAGTTAAAGTAATTATTTATTTTTCAACGGGACTGCCGATTAGAGATAAGTTGTTTTTCACTGTCGACTTGGGAAGATTTCCCCATTTGTTTTTCAAATCAATGAATAATTATTATAAAAGATATTTTTTTAGGCATTTGTTCGTTTTGAATCTGAAAGTTGACGAGTGTTTGTATTTCGGAATTGAAATATAGATTTTCCGTCTTCTACCGGAAGATTTATCAAGCGGTAGCGCTAAAAGACTTTCTTTCCGTTGTCGAAACATGAAGCTACCACAACACTTTACACCCAAGACATACTTAACGTAATTTTGGGACTTACGCTTGGCAATGGCTGGTATTAAAAAAATTCTACGTTACGCTACTCAGATACGCGTTTAGTTACGCCAGTCGGTACTTTAATTAATTATAGTCCGAGGTTCTCTCATAAGCTGATGAAACAACCAACATAAAGATAAACGAAAGTACATTCAATTGGATTCCTTGGTAAATAACGTTCCATGGGTACACAGGTGAGTTGTGACTTAGAGGTGTATCAAAATTAGATATCTATTTTATATATCTATTACGCCTATTTTCTTTTTAATATTACCTCTTTCTCTTTAATATATGGACTCTCATTAATATACAGTTATATTGCTTTTTATTAATGTTTTTACAACGTTTCGACTATTGAGCTTTCATTTTACACTGCTTAGTCATATGACCTAATTTTAATTGCTTGTTAAAATATGTCATATAACTAAGTAGTGTAAATTTGTTTAGGAAATAACTAATGTACATGGAGAGTCAAATCTTTTTAAAATGTTAATAAAAACAAAACAGTTTTCTGTTAATGGTAATTCATAATATTAAAAAGATATGACCAGAAAATTAAACAAATCCAATGCGTAATATAGTACATTGTACCACACATCATTTCTTGAAGTAAGATGAAGAAATTAAACTCTAAGTAGGAAACAAAACTTATCAATATAGTAGTAATATCTTGTGTATTGTGTATTGAATGTGTATTTATAAATGTACGTATTGATAGTATCAATAGTAGGTTTACTCCATGGAAAGCAACGGGAAATCACCTTGATGACACCTATGCCTGGAAATCTTCCATCACCATCAAGCATATAATAAAGCATCTCCAAAATGAAAATTCGAGAGTTTCGATATACCTTACATATTTTGCGATAAATCAAAATAACAGAAAAACCACATTTATCTTGAAACTTCGAAATTATGGAACAAATTTACAGTATTTTTGACAATTTTCAATAAAACATCTTGGTAAATCTGTGGCACACTTAACACAAAAAATGAGGTTTATGCATTCTCATCCATCTTCGTGAAACCTTTCTGTGTAAGTACCTATTACTTGATCTAAGGCGATAGAGTCCTTGAAATTGATACTACTCAAGATGTCAGATTATGAGGATGATAACTAGGAGAGCTGATACACTGACTTGCATTTTTAGTCAAGATAGATCCCATCCTCTGATTGATAAAGCATTTTCTATTTCTGGGACCAAATATTTTACACATCAGTCATATGCTTAGGAGAGAATGGATATCCCCCCTCTCCTATAAATATATTAAAATTTAGTTCACTTTATAACTAATAAATTTTATTTTACATGGGATTGAGAAATATTTAATAAAGAGCATGAAATGTTGATATAAGGTAAGAAATTAAAACAAATTAATTTATTTGCCAACATTACAGAAAACATATTTCCTTCCTCAGGATTGTACACACGCAAGAATAAGTAGTTCATACAAAATTAATTATAGACTACATTACTCGCCTTGCACATAAAGCAGATTTCTTTCTACCACGTACATTTAAATATTTTTTCCATAAAATGAAAATATTAGCTTTATAAATTTCTTTCTCTCAAGTAAAGGTAAAATCCTAAACAACTATTATGTCACATTTTCAAGGACCACATTAAACCGTCATTTTCTAATTGTGCATTTGTATTCGGAATTGTATTTTGTTACATTATCGGACATGAATAAATTAGAGTTGAAATTTCAATTGTTTACTGTCTTCGAAATTGCGCCGAAGTCTTTATTTATTCCAATCAATATGTATAAAAGGAAACGTAATAATTACAAACACCTTTTAATGTTATTTGATTTTTGCTCTATTAAAAAATTATTGTATATTTTCTTTTATAATATTTCGTTGGAGAACAGGTCCGAACACACAATAATGTTTCGAGAACGCTTTTACGATTATTTCGTGGTTTTGTACACGTTTCGTTGGGTTGGCAGATGAAAGTGTTAGCGGGAAGGGTGAAAACCCCCTCGTAACGTGTAACTGACACTACCATTATCTCAGCTACTTTGGTCATTGCATTGCAATTAATGTATATTCTATATCTTTTCGGTCCATTTACACTGTTAAACAAAATTCAAACCTCTTGAAACAGTGAACTAATGTGCAAGTGCTGCGGACAAATTTTTTTACTGCGCCTATACCAAACTTTCAAGCGGAATACCATTAATGCGAATGTAATGCATACTAATAGTACTTTATGTATAGAAAATTTGAGCAAAATCGTTGGACTCGATTTTGAGAAATATTTAAATGGGTACTTTGACCTTCAGGTGACTTTCCCTTTGTATTAGAGTAAAGAACTAGAGCACGTGCATCGACAAGTAGATTCTACCGTATATACGAAATGTGAATTAAATATATACATGCATTTACTCAGAATCGTTGCGCACAGACGGACGGACGTTATGCCAAAAACCACTTTTGCAGAATCAGGGATCACCAAAACGAATATTTTCGTCAAAATCTCGCTTTGGAATGTTTTCAGTATTACAATACTTTCTATATAATACTATACGAGAAAGTAAAAATTATATTACATCAGGACACAGATGGCCGATGCCGACCATGGAGATGCAAGATACAATTGACCACATTACTACTGGTACTATGTAAACTCTATTATTATTATTATTATTATTATTATTATTATTATTATTATTATTATTATTATTATTATTATTATCATTATTATATAACACATCACAGGAGGATACTCTCTATTAGCACAGACAAATTACACTTACAATCATAATCAGATTGCAAAATCAAATTACACTTACAATCAAGATCAGGAACTCTGCGGGAAGTATGGACTGATAGGATACTGTCCCGTATTACAAGTACTTCCCAAAATCCATTTCAGAGAACAGCAAGTACATTTTTTTATAGATCAATCCTCACCGACAAGACAATCCATTATTATTCCAGATATTATTCGAAACCAGATATTATTCTAATAGACAGACTCAAGAAAGCACACACATCATAGATATTGCAGTAACCAACACCCACAACCTACAAACGACTTACAATGATAAAATTCAAAAA
>NNCF01132961.1:188723-228771 GCA_002313205.1 Laupala kohalensis
TAATAATAATAATAATAATAATAATAATAATAATCGATGACACCTTAACTCGTGGATCTCGCGTGAGCCAGGTCCATTTTGCAGAAAACAAAGACCCATCAGTACAAGGTATAGTCATGGTCTCTCGTCGCTCTATCGCGTTCCTCGATGTGATGGACGTCGGAACAAGAGGAAGGAGAGGAAAAGGAGGAGGAGGAGGAGGAGAAGCGGAGGAGAAGAAGGTGAGAGGCTGCACCGTTATTTCCCTGTGTTGCTGTTGTTGCTGCTGCTGCTGCTGCCGCTGCTGCCGCTGCCTTTGCCTCCGCCACCGCGTGCCGAGGTCATGGCTTCGAGCCCTGCATTCCAAGCACGGCGACGGTGACTCCCGCAGCCGCAACGGCCCACTCACTGATGGGGGGAGGGAGGACTTCGTCATGCCATGGTCACTCATACAACATACATTACACGCACTCACATCATTTGGAAGTTCAAGCTCAGCTATGCAGGCTGCTTAACTCTTAACTCAATACACAAACAGTCGTAAAATTGTATTTACAATAAAACATGAAAGATGATTGGCATCTGGGGCGAATCACGAGTAATTTTTTTTAATAGGCCGAGAACGAAGTTCCAAATATATTGTCGAGGGGAAATTCCTAATCCACACATCCGATGGGGTGTAGACATAACAAATCGTAAAGCCAAAGGACATGTGGTGTACCTACACCACAAGAGGACTGGAGTCTTTTAGGTGATCTCATGTTCAAGTCAAACATAAATGTGCTTGCACGCACAGCACATTTGATGTGTATTCAATGATAATTTAAAGAATAATTTTACTTGATGTACAAAATTTTAGAGTAGGACGAAATTATCTATTTAATTTACCTTTTTCCGTTTATATGATTTTTGGTCCCATTTAGTGGTCCCTCCCGTGAAGAGGACCATTGTAAATTGGTAATCAACTTTGTTATTTACTCTTACGTTAAAAAATCGATATGAATATGCTTGAAAAGAGAGTTGAGATTCGTGAAGGAGACGCTGTGTGCAACATTATGCTCTGGCCAGTTTGACCTCGTGAGAAACAAAGTACTCATATTTAAACGGGGTGAGAAGGCTTGGAAGCCAGTCTGGATGTTGAGGTACGAGTGAAAGTCATATGTTCCCAACGGGATTCGAACCCTTGCTCTATACAGTCAGCAGTTCAGTGTTGTATCCATAGACTCCTTCATTTCCACCCTCAGATCCAATTATTAAACTAAAAAAAGGATCAAATCAATTAATTTTAAGTTACGTTAATGCATTCGTCACCATCCTTATTTATTTGTCCTATTAGATAAAAAAATAAAACTAAACCAACGTAAGCGAAATAATTTAAACTAAAATATAAATAAGATAGATCACGAAATCCATTAATATTGATGTCAAAACAATGTTTAACTGCTCACTACTCAAAAATTAATTTTATTATGTTATTTACATATCTTTGAAAACTGTACACAACTAAAAATATTTTGACATTATTAGGTTTCTATCTTCCCCTAGATCTCACGATAGTCTTTCGTTTCGAGAAAAAAATGTCACACGTGGCACATAAATTTTAAAAAGGACATATTATATCCTTGCAAAGAATTAAGTATCGTTTCGAAGTTTGACAACCCGATAGTCGAACTCTTTCAACTTTCACTTTGACTCTCGGTCGCTCCACGAATCAGTGCTTTCACATTCCTCCTGTGTTAAATTCAATGGGCGTGTACATCCCAAGGAACTCCTCATGGGTACGGTTTTAATTTTTAAACTGTGGACCCCAGGATGTTGCTAAGTAGATCTGTAAATGTAATTCAGTGCAAGTAAATAATGTCTAGCACGTTTAGTAGCGTTTCATCATTATTGTAGTAGAAAAATTATCTTTAAAATTATAATCGACTTCTCTTATTTCTAAAATAACGTTTTTTTAATATCCTTTTTTATTCCGACTTATTTAACAAATTACCAAAAATGAGGTATTATTACAGAGATAATTATTTTGTTAAAATTTACTATTAACTTGTTGAGTCTATAAACAATATAACAATGAAAGATGTCTTACTTGTTTAAAATCTAATGAAGGTGAAGTGATAAGTAATTGGTAAATGAAACTGATTGTCTAAAATTGTGACACATAGACTCAACAGAGTTTAATAGTGAATTTTAATAATAATTATAATAAGACAATCAGAAAAACCTCAACTATATAATTATTTTGTCTCTGGGTTAAGTCTATTTTAACTATAATGGTATTTTTTATAATTTTCTTTTAAGAACTAATTAATTTCGTATTATTACTTCGAAAACGGTCTCGCAGAAGCGCTACCTGACGAGTATTGGAAGACGGATAACATAAAATCATAGGAAGAGAGATAAACAAACAAACATTAGATAATGCATAGTCATCTATACTATAAACATTGGTGTACATATTGGGCAACCTTCCTTTATCATGTATCAAACGTCCTATATTGTTTTTTTGCAGGCCACGGCTTGGTATAGATGGCTAAGTTTAACACAATATTTGATAATTAATATATGAGCGGTCAAACAATTCATAGAAAGAAGAACGAAAAGAAATAACATTATCGTCTTATGTTTTGTAATATAAGTGTTCTTACATTTAATTTCATTTGAATATATTGAAAGATTTTACGTATACCATTTCCACTTTCCCCTTAAATATGAGGATATGTGTTACGTAATACAACAACACAAACAACATAGATTTGACTCAAAATATAATTCAATGTAAATGACAGTTACTTAGGTCTTTTACAGCTTATAACTTGTAAATGTGCAGCACTGTAGAAAGAATCAGATGTCGAGTAGACTAGTAATTTACGAGTAAAATGAGATGATCAAACCAGAAATATGACTCGACCAAAGAGAAATGCAATACATCCAAATCTATTCACCTTGCATGAGCCATTCTCGTAACAAGAACCCATTGCACATCTAGTTAACTCACACTGAATTAATTTATCAACCAAATATGCAATCCCTAACGTATCAATATCACGGTATTACTGTTTGAGCAGCTTAAATGAACCCAGTTTATTCTGATTACTTATCATAAAAGTTCAATTTTACGACAACAAAGAAAATAGTCTCGAGCAGCATGTGTTTCTAATTGATAGCGGAAAGTGCACTTTAAGATTGCTATAAGTCACATAATCGGGAGTTATTTGAGTTTCCCACACCATCTTAAGATTCTATAAATGTCCTGGCATGTTTAGTCAAGAGACCTAATAAATTGTTTCAAATAAAATAAAAATTATTATCCATAAAACTTCTAATACAATTTGCACTCTCCCGGGTACTTCTCTAAACATACCAATTCAATAAACCTCTCAAACATCCAAATCTAAATCATAATTATTCGTGAATACGATTTTGGGAAGGTCATACAAAAGACCATATTTAATTTACATAAGTCGATAAAATGAATGTTTCTGAGTTATTCTCCATAATTCATTAAATCAAAGAAGTAACGTAATTTAAGCAGTTCCGCACGACATTTTACACGCTACATAAATTGTTATCTGTTCGACTAGCATCTTGCATGCTGCAACATTAATTCTCATCTCTCAATTTATAGCGCCACAAAAATACATTAAATTCAAATTCTTGTCTTGCAATAGCAAAATATTGTTTTATATATTGAAAACCATGCATCGAAAAATGTGCACTTAATATTTAACATAGACAAAATTTTTGAGTATAATGAAATTTTGTTAAATTTTAAATCGTAATACTCGGCATACCATAATGATATTGTTTCTTGTTCCTTCAATTTGTATAATATTATGTCAACATATTTACTTTATGTTTTATTTCTATCCATTATCAAATTAATTGAATTCCTTGCATATACTTATGTTGGCTGCATCGTGTGATTTTTCTTTTGAGTTACATTTTATACATTCTATTGTATGTTCCTTACACATCTGATGAATTAATCTTAGTTTAGTTTTAAATTTGTCTATCTTTTGGTTTTCCTAAGTTGTCGAGAAGAAGAAACATTTATGTTCCAAGAGATTGTCCGCTGTGAGGAATAGGAAGGAATAAATATTTTGAATTGTCTGAAATATGGTATAATTGTAGTATGAACCAAACAATTTTTTTTATTGTTGCTTTGATCGAGAAGCAATCTATTTGAAAAGTGACAACTGTGCTTAGTACAAAAGAGTTATAAATTAATTCGTCTATTTCATTCTATATGAAATGTGACAGCTGAACGATTTTGGCAAAAGAACAGATCACGGATGTACATCAATATTCCAGCATATGAAGAGAGTGTGGTTTCGGTCAATCTAACATCACATTTCATTAATTTACATACATTGTATAATTCAGAGCAGCAAACATATCAATACCACAACTAATACAAGTTAAAACGAGGAACTTGCAGTTGAGTAATCAGACGTGTAACACGACGTACGTAAGCATATCTACGAGGTACGTTGGCATATATACAAAGTTTTGAGAATGAGGGAAATAAGGAAACGGTAGTGCCATTGAGTTACTGCAGAATGCAATAAAGACATATAGACCAGGCAACGGGAATATTTCCAATTATAAAGTTTTAAGAAGGTAGTTGTATTGTGTAAAATACGAAAATCTACGACAACCCACGTGTTTTGAAAGATTGTAGAGGTAGTCTATTTTTTGCAACAAGCCCTGAATGTACGAAATTTGCGATTTTTCATGTTATTTTTATTCTGTGATTCAGATATTGATTCTAAACAAAAAAGTTAAATGAGCTACTTATTGGTCTTAACAAAAACTTATAAAATGAATAAGTGAAAATCCGTTCTTTAGTTATTGCAAAAAAAGAGCATAAAAAGCCACTGCTTTATTTTCTTGCAATCTCAAACTGTCCCACAATTACTAGACCTCGCTTCTAGGAAGAGCCAGCATCTAGCTTGGACCGGTTTGACCCCAGGACATACCCGGTACTCGCTTCACAGCAGCCTAAGTAGGTCTGGGGACAATCTGAATATTTAGGTGTGATGAAAAATCGCCACCCCACCCGGGACCAAACGCCAGCCACACAGTCTGAGCGATCTACCCACTGAGCCACGCTGACTCAATTTTCTTGCAATAGTTATCGCAAAACGCAATTCCTTAACGCTGACGCTCAAAAATGTTTTACGATGTGTTTAGTGAGTAAACCCAATTGGGTTGGGTGGCACTAATGCTCGTTACTGTGATCCTTGGCTGACATGGAAAATACATAAAGGAATATGTGTGTTTAATAGCATTGGAACTAGAGAGGTTGGCTGCTGGAATAAGAGCGAGAGGAGGTTACTCATCGTCGTACAGGTCACGGACGAGAGACCGCGTGGCGTTGACTCAGCGCGTAACGGCACGCACCGCTACCCCTCTTCTTTCCCCACCCCTCGATCTATCACACTCTGCGATCAGTACAGACTCTCTTCAGCATATATTATCCTTTCCATATGATATATTATTTTTTTTAAATAATGCTGATTCCACTATTAGTGTTAATACATCGAAAAAAATCGTGAGAAAAGTTCTTGAAGGTAGAGAAAAAAAAACGTAGAATTATTAACTCGACAGTTTGGAAAGTAATGCTATGAGCTGATGATGACTAAATTAAATACCTATCTTTGTTGAAGCACAACATACATTACAAATTATTTGT
Organism: Laupala kohalensis; assembly: GCA_002313205.1. Lineage (NCBI taxonomy): Eukaryota > Metazoa > Arthropoda > Insecta > Orthoptera > Trigonidiidae > Laupala > Laupala kohalensis. The sequence continues at coordinate 194,401 of NNCF01132961.1, forward strand.
TTCCGAACAAAGAAACCATTTCTCTTATTTTGGAAATTTACCTTGAATTTGAATTATAGGAGGAACGGAAATTCGTGATTTGCTCCCATACCTTTCTCATTAATGGTGAGAAATTCCACAAAAAATTATTGAATCAAATATATAATCATAGATCTACCATTCACTGTCCTTAACTTGAGCACAGAGAGATCAATCTATTAAACATAAATTTATTGTCAAAAACCGGTTCAAACTGCGTATTACCACATGGAGGACAATAAACCAATTTTTATCTCCGGAAGCAAGCAAGGGACCATCCCATCAATTCCGATAAAGTGTCCGAAGGTAGAACATTTCTGCACACTATTAAGACAAGAATAAAAGTACTTCGGTGTTTGTTATAATATTAACAGAATACCAATAAATTTGTATTTAATAAAACAAAAAAATTATATCACAAGTAGGTAATATTATCAACCACACATTTTTCGGAAAATATTGTTTATTATCCGTAAATAATAAAATCACACTAAATTCGAGGTCGATTGTCTCAATAGACGCCGCCCCTAACAAGAACCTACAGAGTCTGTATTCAACATCCGCGTCTACCGGAAGGAACACCGGAGATTTGGATAATATTTTGAAACACCTCCCTTTCAGCGAATGAGGCAGAGTTGGAAGTCGCTTCGCCTCCCACCCTCTGTCCCTCGTCGTCTGCCTGCGTGTCGCGCGTGAACGCGTGTGGCAATGCGTGTGTGCGCACACGCGTTGTTGGGCGCTCGCTCAGACCCCTTCGGACTCACCGTCACGGACGAAGGATGTTTGGAGAAGGTTGCAGCGAATTTTCTCACGTTCTCCCAAAGGACATACCGTGCTCAGCGTCACAGCAACACTCCTCTTTATCTTCGCGGTGCTCAATTCAGTTCGTCCATGGTTCATCTGATCCCCTTAGTTTCCAAGTTGCAGGGGTTCTGAAGAGTTCAACGCGTTTCCGACAATCTTCGAGGGGGGGGGGTTGAATATTCAAGTATAACCCGAACAGGAATGACACATTCACGCCATTCACAGAACTCGAAGAGAGAACCGTAGACCTCTGCATCATCATGCTGAACCACAATGTCGACACATAACTTATTTTTCCTCGTTTGAAGAAGGGTCTCAATTTCTTGAAATTGTCATAGGTGTGACAAATTTTAGTTCAACAATGATCAAATTTAATACTGAATTTTTTATTTGAAGTATGATAATTTCCTATTGTTAATTACACCCAAATTGATCCATTAAATGGTAACTTTAGGATAAATTCTAGTTTTATGGATTTTTTTGTAAACTATTGACGTGTCAAAGATATTAACTTAGAACTCAAGATAATTTACAGAGAAGGATTTAACAGAGTGCAGATTATAGACAATCAATAACTTCAAATTTCACAGACTATATCATTTATTCAAAACTTGTTTATCCTGAAATAATGGTCAACGTTTCGAGGTCTATTTATGGTCTCATCTTCAGGACCTACACAATTTTACATTTACTTAATTAACAGGTGTCGTTAGCATTCAACAGTAAATACATATGTAAAATTATCTAACAAATACATCAAAATATGACAAGTGATAAAAATTAAATTTTTATTCAAATTTTAATTAAAGTTATTTAAAGAGATACTCCAAAACTTCTAATTCGATGTTGCCCAAGAGAACTGCCCAACGTTTGGAACTCTTGCGACAAGTTATAACCTAAACATGAACCACAGCATATTAACTTCTTCTAACAACTGATAATATTTTTTTCTGATAAGTGTTAAATGTAATATTGTATAGTGTTTCGTGATAATGGTATTACCAGTCCTAAATATACGTCACTTCTGTTTTCTTGCACATAAGTCATATTTAAACCTTGGCGGAGTGGGGCGACAGTGTTAATAAACCGAAACGTTTGCGTATTTGCTAGCTTTTAAAACTCGCAAAAATGATTTTTCGACCAGAGGTGACAAAGCGATTAAAACTGAAGAAAAAGGATGGATAAAGAAATTTATGGACATGTTAGTAGAAGCCTGGGAGATTCGATGAAAGAGAGAACGGAAGGCTGATGTATAAATTGATACCAGATGTGACATTTACGCATAAAAACAAAAAGTGGCTCAAGCCAGGGTATGCAGAAATACTTACAGGCCATGGTGGTTACAATATTTATTTTAAAAGATCTAGAAGGAAAGAAGTGAACAGCTGTTCACTTACAAGGGCATGGAGCAGTGGATCACGTAATTTGGAAATGTGTTATATGGAGTTATATTTTGAAAAAATGAAACCTACAGAACTGATAACGGAAATATCTTAACGAATAATAGCCAAAAAGGAAAATCATGAGGCTTTCATTACATATATCACTACTATGGAAAATTAAGGAAGGTTTGAAAAACTGATAGTTTTTTGTAAAATGTAAGGAAGTTGACAATATAAGATACGTCATTACATGACACGACGAAGGTATGACTTAAAATAACTAAATGAAAGAAAAATCCATAATATCAAGGCGGCCGATAACAAATTATCACACAGTTTTTTGAAATAATCTTTATTTTTAAGTTTACATTTCTTTGAGAATAGTAGTATCCTTTTGGAGGTTAAATTACAGTCATTTTTTCTCCAACCCATACACACAGTACACAATTAGGATCAACGATTCAACAAAACAATGGAGGTACTCCCACAACCTGTCCATTTTGCTGTACATTCTTTTCTCTCCAGATGTTACGACTCTGTCAGGTAATCGTGTTGAATGGTAAAGTGAGAGAAGAAACAAGACCAGAGGTATTCCACACACTGAGAGGATTAAGATGAGGAGTCTAATTCCATACGGAACGTGTTCTTCAGCGTTTAGAGTCCGATTCTGTTGGAGAATCAGATTCTCGACCACGTCCGGTTATGAAATGGAGCCATTGTCGCACGCAGCCTGGAAATACGACACGCAAAAGGTAATTGGATTTACAAAGAGACTTGTGTACGAAGCGGAAGTTTGATGTCCATTGGCATTTGGCTTTGACAGGTGTTCCATTGAAGACAGCACAGTACGAGTATGAAGTGCATCGGATGAAATTTCTTTCTAGAGAGGTTTTTTACGATAAAAAAATTATAAACCGTGATCTTCCCTTAACTTTCTCTTGGTTAAATCCGAATTCATTGGTGACATCCATTGATAACTAAAATGAAATATATTCTACCTTGCTTTAATATTAAACTAATTTCTTGCAACAGTTAATTTAATAAAAAATACTTCCAACCCACGTTACTAAGATTCGAACGTTTCTGTGCATCAAAGTGCAACAACTCTTAGTTTTTATTACACACTTTTCATATAATTTGGGGTAAATTAATTTTTACTTTATAGGGAAGTAAATAAAAATAAAAATTAAAGAATTCGGATTTTAATCAAATACAGTATTTAAATTTGGGAAATCTCCATTAATTCATTATTTTACAATTCATATATATGATTATGCCCAAACAAGGAATAAGAAATAATTAAAAACTAATTATTTCAGAGAGATCCGAAGCAAAGTTCATCTTAATTTATACTTGCTTTCTCTTTACTTGCTCATTTACGCAATTTCGTCTTTAGAAAATTTTGTAGTCGTGAGAATTTGACAGAAATATGCGTTTAAAGGGTCACTCAACGAAAAAAGTAGTTATTAGAAATCCGTTTGTCTCAAGAATATATAATAGTTTTGCACACTTGTTTTTTCGTTAGTGGTGCTGTAGAAAGACTGCACTGTGGCACTGTTCCACAATGGATTATCCATATCGCGATTTTACTTTCTGTTTTTAAACGTAAGCGGGAGTGATGTTTATGTAAGGATGAGCAGTGAAGGAGTGAAGGGGAATGGTAAACGTCAGAAAAAAGTCGGAAGTGTCCCAAGTAATCCAGTCTCAGATTCGTTTTGCAAATTAATAATTTACACATCATCATGTTCCTCACAAACGAGAAAGTAACATTTAAGGATAATCAAAATTAAAATCAAGGATTATGCTACTCAGAAGACTGCATTAAAGAGAGGGAAGCAGGGTAAGAATATCCCTAACACGCAACACATGTAGTACAAGCAAGAAAGAGTAAAAAATCTTGGTGGCATGAGTGGTTTATAAATTTTCGAAGCACAGAAAACCAATATAATTAACCAAACCAAAAAAAACCACAGAAGCATTATAACAAGGTGCAAATTCTAAAAAACTATATATAAAATTTTTTTTTATTATCTTTGAGACACGCAGAAAAGGCATAAAACCGTGTTGTGTCGTTAGGTGATTTTCTCTCAGGGTTTTAGTTTTATGGTAGTTTTTTTTTCATAAACATAACAAATTAACGTGCAACATGTAAAATTTAACATTTTCCAGAGAACAAAAATACATAAAATACCTAATAAAAATACAAAAAACCCTCATATGTTCACTTCAAATAAATTACGTTACACAACGATCGTCTACAGAAGAAACACAAAATAGTTAGTCATCAAGAGTGTGGGATTGAACTTCACAACAAAGATTTTAAAATTTATAACACAATAATCCGCCATAACTCGATCAGAGGACACCCACAATGCAAATAAAGCCACCACAAATATTCTGAATAAATTTGGTGTCTCTTCATGTTTATTGCTCCTCACTAAAAATGTACGAAACGAATCTTAGAATCAGTCAGTACGTGGGCCAAGAGGAATGCATATTCAGGGGTGGGGCCACTGAAGAGTGTCAGACAACTTCCTGTGTCTGACGAATTTTGCATGCGACACATCAATAAAATCATAAATAAAATTTCCAAAGGAATATTCAAATAGCATGCTAATATTATTTTCCGTTCGGCTTGTACGAAATCATCCATGTAAATTTTGAGTGAGAGCGTTTTAGATTATGCTCATTTCAGCCTTGATATTTGGAATAAAAGAAATTCATTACGAAACAGGTAAAAATGTAACGGAAACAATTATTTTCACAAAAAATTTAACTATTAATTACACTGTGTTAGTTCTTGAAAACATATTCGGTGTCTTAAGGTATATGAAATCACATTGTAGTTCATGAGTGCTAATTTAATGATTACATATAAAAATATTCTGTTAAATTATTATTAAAAGATTTCTGTGTGTTTGTAAATTATTCTGTTAAAATAAGGAAAATTCTATGTGATTCATTTTCATACGAAACAAAAGGTTCATGTCATTATGTTCAACTTGAAAGGATTGAAACAACAAATCTATCTTAACATTAATGAAACATTGAAGCTTCTATGAAATTTCCTCAAATTGTTAAATCGTGTATGGTTGCTTTGATGTGTTTCATGATTCAAGGAAATTGTGCAAATATAAAGGCCACAAGATGAACAAATCTTTTGTCATGTAACAATAACTATTACGTTTCTTTATAAACATGTTTTCTGGCATTACATTTACTGTTAGTTTTCTCATCAAATACAGGCAGACAGAAAAGCGCGGGTCGAGTATCCATTACCCTCCCTGTATATTTCACCAGAACTTGATTACTCTCTCGGTGTAGTGACACCGCAGCATGAAGTCACGATTTTATGTTCGTAGACTTAAATGGAGATTTTAGGAATTACTCCTCTGTAAATTTTTAGAAATGTAGCAATATGGTTTTGATTAATCATACAAATTCTTAGTATTTTCTGAGAGAGGGAGGGTTGTAGGATTTTTTCAAATGTTGTGTTGTGCGTTTTATTGTTGAACTACAATGGCTATCAAAGGAATGTAGTATTGTTAATCGGTCAATTAACGTGGTGTCGTGATGATTATGTCGGATTAATGTATCAATAAGTATTACTTGATCAAAATATAGTTTGTTTTTGCCCTCCAAAACGGCCTCTAATTAGCAGATGAGGGATTTGTCGACAGAAATTTTGAATGTACCACTTTTTTATGGATAATTATTTCTCCTAAGGTATGCCTTTGTAAGTAAACTATTAGAGTTAATATCTTATAGTCTGCAATCACACGTCTATGACGTGATATGCGTTTTTCAACTACTATCATTTTGGATATTAGTAAATTTATCGACTTTTGTTTTTGTTCTCATGACCTGTTCTTGTATAATTGCCATGGAACCTTAGTTTCTGGAAAGAAGTGTCCAACTGCCAGATATTAGTTTGTCATAGCATTTGTCATACTATATTTAGAAAAGGCTTCTTTGTCGTATAATGTATGAATAGTATTCGCGTTATATAAATATAGCGAATTGAAATAATTCGACAAAGACTGATGCGACTAAGTTCTTCACAGTCTGCACACAAATTGCCGAGTCGTCATGGGTTCAAGTCCTGACGCTCGCGGCGTGTATATCTTGGACGTCCTCCGGAGCAGCCTTCTGCCTGCCACTGAACGGTCGGCCAAGCGGCCGGCGCTCTAGCCTGTAATCAGCATGCATTACCTCAATGGCGGCACCGATCAAGACTGAACAGCGGGAAGACTCGACGGGCTTCGCAGAACTTGAGGGTGCGCAAAACATAAAACAATTTTCCTAATATTTTTAACGTTTATATTCCTCAATTTAGAAATGAAGAGGATTGCACTTCAGCACGCCTCTATAATTTTTATTAGAGCTATTATCTATTTATCACTTTGTGTCTGCTTATCGAATAGTCGTAAGTTCCTTCTAATGAAATTATCTACAACCTGAATTTTTCTCAAGTTTCTTCGCACAATAAAAATAAATGATTGGTTTTCAACATCTTTTGCAAACAAATACATCTTTCATAATCAAAATAAATAAACGAAATTGCAGAATTAAACTTTCTCGATCGTGTATCCAATTCCTACAAATGTAAAAAGAAAATTGTAATAAATAAGAAAAGTGTAAAAGTGAGAAAGTATAGTGCTATGTGATTCGTAACACGGTTTTTCCGTAAACATAGTTCAAATGTTAAGAATCATTCAACAGGTAGACACATGTGAGGTGAAGCATTTTCCTTGTGTCAACGTATATATCCTCAATTCAAAGAGAATATGAAGAAAAAGAGAATCTGCCGTGTGAGCTTCAAAAAAGTAACATGGTCGGTCACACGGTTTACATAATAATAATAAATTTATTTTGGTTGGCAAGGTTAGGACCATTAGGCCCTCTCTTACACCCAACCAATAATTTCATACATACTTTGGTACATTTCCACCAGAAGCTAATAATATTATCTAATACTATCAATATATCTCAAAGGTTTATGTACGTCAATCTGCCACTAGAAAGCTTTATTCTCACCACGACATTTCAAGATATTATATATATATATATATATATATATATATATATATATATATATATATATATNATGTAACATTGAATCAAATCTTTAATTTGTATCAAATTCTTTAATTTGCACACGAACAATTTAATAATAATGTATTTGCGCAGGAGTGTGTCGCCTCGAATTAGTGAGGAAGGCCCCGTAGCTTCATTAGCTCAATCATCTCTCTCTTTCTCTCTCTCTCTCTCTTCAGACTTCGTCCAGTCAACATCGGGCCGTAACTGCGTCCGTCATGAACATTTCTGAAGAGTGTTGTGCGTGAGGTAACACTATACATTTTCTTCAACTATGAGATACGACCATCTGGAACTGTTGTGATCATATAAACTTTAAATACTATTCATGGGTCCACACACCGTGGCTGCCTCCTGCATCTTCCAACGGCCTGGGACGCAGTAGCCAACTGAGCGTCGACATGCGCTACAAGAACGTAACTATGAGCTCACATACCTTTCACTGGCCAGTGAAAAACTATCGAACAGTATGATCTTTCATGATCAATTTAACCTGCCTTCATTGTCGAATTCAATAACATTTAACTGAACCTTGTTGTACATAATCATACCTCTTTTATCTTTAAATTAATGTCATGTGTTTACCTGTAAGTTTTAGTATTAGATATTTTACTTGTATGTTCATTGATTTCTTGTGTGTTTAGGTTCGATTTTTTGTGGAATTATCAGGGAACGTTTTTTTGTGTAATTTCTTTGTAAAACAATTAATATTTGTATGTCCATTGATTTATTGTTTGTTTTGATATAAAATCATAGTAATCCATGTGGTCCTCCAATTTAAAATCTTTTAATTATTAAAATCATCCACTCCCATAGCTTCCAGAGTGTTTTTGTGAAACGGTTCATGCTCCAAACATATGAATACAATGAAATAAATATAAACATGAAAATACAATAAAATGAGACAAGAGACAAAAAATAATTATATATAATACATAAAATATAATTAAAATGCGTAAAAAAGATTCTGTTAAATGACCGCCACAACAGAAGCGTGCAATTCGGGGGAGGGGACGACTGAGTCGGGTACCTACGCCCCGAAGCTCGTGCTGCTTGCTCATCGCTCTCCGTCGTTGCCTTCGCCGCTGGTCCGGTTGAACCACTGACATCGCCACGTGTATTATTTCTTGGAATTTTTGCAATTTATTAAAAAGAAAGTTTTGATTGAGCGGTGGACACTACCACATCAATGACTAACTTTCCACCTACCTCACTACGCTCTCAAAACAACGCGAAAACTGTCTTACACTTACACAGTGACAACTTAATGCGGAGCACGAAAACAAAGAGTTTAACTGCTAACGGCCATCTTGTACGATGTTATACAGAGTATTAAAATTATTTAGACACCATATACGTCAATTCAAATAACGCAGAGAGCAATCGGGTCTATGTCGATGTAACAAGAGGATACACATGTGAAAAAATTAAAGTGGAAAAATGATGTGGATTTGGTAAGATTTTGAAGACAAGGGTTTAGCGGGGTCGCGGGGAAAGGAAGGTACGGGTACACGTAAGAGCATCGAAAAAAAAACATAAAATATAAAACCTATTTAAGTATGAATAAACAAGGCAAACCTCAAAACTAAATAGGGGCATCTAAAGGGGATGAACTCCCAGATAGCTATTTATTGTAATAATGGTCTTGAATGCTACTATCGAAGTATACTATCAAAGGTTCGAATAATGTTTTATTTATTAAGAATTATTATTTATTTAGGTTGAAACAATTGAACACAAAAGTACTCAAATTTTAATATTAATAAATTATTTCACTTATAAAAACATTAAAATAAACTAATATTTAATTTAAGTCATGTTGAACTGTCGATAATTCAACGTTGTCGGTTATCGTTTAATCAAGGCTTTGCATTCATGTCAAAGACGACGCAGCTGTGGGCAACACTGCCGTCACTTCAGCTCCTCCCTTTCGTTGTCGACACTGATGTCACATTTAGATATTTAAATGAAGTTTTCCGCACCAATAACCAGATCTCCCTCCGAACAAGCAGCTCTCATTCGTGGGTTGGTCGGTCGAGATAGGTCTCGTGGCGTCCTCCGTTGATTCCATTGCGATACATCACTTACGTCGGTATCTCATATCAGCATGATTTATTTTCTTATGCTAAGTTTTCGTGTTTATTATCTTTTAAAAATATTCTGTTTGAACAAACACAACGTTTGAAGCTAATTGAATCATTATTTTTCTCATGAATATTTGTTTTAGGGTCGAAGTCTCGTCAAACATAATTTCTTTTTTTGTGTCATTCCTGAACGAAGATATATGAATTTACAACTCCTTAAAGAATAGTTCCCAAATTGTAAGTCACGGTGCTCTGTGACGCTGTGATTGCTTTACGAGGGTTTCAGGAGAACTTTTTCAATCCTCGTAAAATGAACTTTTGTCATTCAGTTATTCGTGGTTTTGCAGTCGAAATATGGGAAAAGGGACAAATACTTCAAATGATTTGTAGCGAACAGTGGACTCACCAGCCTCGCAAATTACTATTGATTCAAGTTTTTTTAATTTTCATTATTTATCTTCTATTGAAGCGACCCTGGTGCACCAGAATAGCTTAATTTAGAGAAATCAATATCATTTCATTACAGAAATACTCAGAAACAACTGCAAACATCGAGAAAAGATTATGTTTGGGAAAACCCTGTCGTCGAGCAATTTCTGAGTCCAGACAACGTATCCGAAGCTGCGCGGGCGAAGAACATAAATCGGAAGAGTCGTTAATGTTTCAATGCGGTGAGCGAGAAACAAACAGAGAAACTGAAGTCTGAAACGAAATGGTCTTTTCAGTAAACCGGCGTGAGAGCTTTAGTCGTTAGTGTTTATTAATAAGGAAAATACTGAGAGAGGTTTCAATGGTGACTTATCGTCTTCTAGCACATTCATCTGCATTAGGTGATACGCATTCAATTATGTATTCACATTTACAAGACTCCACCCCGTTGGCCCTCCGATCTAAAAATTCTGAGTTGTGAACGGAAACTGATTGGAGGAAGAACAATGTGTCAAAATTGAATGTGAACGTAATCAACCCAACTAAAAACACAAGTCTCTTAAAATTTGTTTTCTCTTTTAGAAAATTGACTCCCGCCCATAAAAAAGCTTAAAAAAGTCTAACCTTAGAGAAAGTATTTTCAACAAAAAAAAGTAAATAAGCTTTAAAGATTTCGACTTTGAAATGTGTAGAATAAAAAAAACAATATTAAGAATACCTAAAAAATTAATGAAGAAAGAATTTTGTCTCGTTAAATTTAAAAACTGAAGTATACATGTTAACAGAATTAATCTCTCTACTTAATTTTTATTACATTAAATTTTTTCGCTTCGGAAGTGAAAATGGGAGATTATTTTCCTAAAGAAAATATATCTTGATCTGTAGCTGAAAGAAAGCTAACTCTATGGGTAAAACATATCACTTAGATCATTTAATGGTTTCACATAATAAACACTTTCTGCGTTAAAATACAAATTTAAAGAAGGATAACGTATCGTTGTAAACACTATTAAACCTCTCACATAAACACACAATATTTTACGTATAACATGGGTTTTAAGATTGGAAATTTGTATAAAATCAGAAAATTTACCCAACGTCGCATGTACTTAGGTGGTTGACGCTTCACTTAATTAAAGGAAGACAAAAATTTGTGAAGTGAGAGAAGTCCAGAATGGATAAGAAATCAAAGCAGGAATATCGAGCAAGGGCATACGCGGTGTTTAGAGTTGTGGAGAGGGATGCGGTAGATACATCCTCTCATCACTGCAGTAAGTATAACAGTGACACTACTTCCGTACAAAGTTTCTAGAGCTCCTGGATCTCTACGACTATTTATCAACCGATGTGGAATGTAACATGTAAGTTGACATAATGTTGGACGGAGTGGCTGCGATTTAATTTATTTTTTAACTTCATTTTAAAAGAAAGTAATAGGAATTTTTCAAAAATGTTTTATTTCGCCGGAAAATTTGAATGATTATCATTTTTTTCATGTTTTCATTTTTTATAATCATGATTATCATGTTATGATTATTTTGAGTTTTCATGTTATTTAGGCAGGGTCTCTGGGCTATGCCCATGGTATCTAGGACTACTTGCGAGGGCGATAGGGACACGGAGATAGGCCAGGCCTCCCAAGGAAGTCACTACGCGCGCTGGTTGTATATATGATAAGTAGGCGTATGGGGGCACATTGCGTATGCATGGCGACGAAATTGGCTGGCGGCTAACAAGCGGCGCGCGGGGCGTCAGTGGTCCACGCCCGCGATGCGACGTCGCCGTCCTCAGCGCCAGACGAGATCCTCCGCCCAGACACTGTGTCCTCAAGAGGACTTAAACGTCGGATGCAATGCGGCTCCCGATTTTGCCAATCCTCAGTTGCAGAAAGTAAGTTAAGTATTGTAGGGAAGAGAGACTTTTCAACATCATCCATCTTTTAGAAAAGAGCCAGCTTCATTAAGGACTACACACAATTGGATATACACATATTAGATATAATGAAAATTAAGATAAAAGAAAAGCTGATTAAGGTTAAAGGGGGAGATTCACCTAACAAAAGACATTTCAGACGCATACGCTTCAGCTAGTTAATGCAAAATTTTATTTAAAAAACACTAAAATTTCTTCCAAGTGAGAAAAATCCAGACAGGAGAACAATACAGAAGTGAAGACTACAAGACACAAAAATACCTAAACTAGCAAAAAATTTAAAATAAATGAAAATGTTAAAAAAAGATTTCATAATATACAAATTGTCATGGTTGCAATAATGGTGTGGACAAGTTGTAGATTAAAACCCAGTTCTGCATTAAGGTACGAGTTCAGAGTGGATGAATAAAGGAAATGAAATACAAGAACAGAATCCATCTTCTGAGTTTGTGTAGTACTCCTCTCATATAGCGAAATCTCTTTCACAGAACGACGGGGCAGTTAACGTCCTCAATCTTCCCTTCTCACTAAGACGGACACCGTATTTGCGGTTCCGCGCTTAACCGGACTAAAATCTCTCTAATGACCGTTTTCGAAATCAAACTACGTCTTTCACTATTCCTCTTCCTTAATATGAGATCAAGTGAAAGAACAGGCATGATATCACGAAGTGTACTAAATAAATAAATATTCAAAACATTTATTCGTAAATTTTATTGGCAATAATTTTTCCATGTCATAGAAATGAGATTCTAATGCATTGGTCAGTTTTATATATTTCTTTGTTTTACATAGTACAATTAGATTATTTTGGTAATAGTATGTCAATACCGAAGAGGAGAAAGAATTAGATAAAATCAATAATTATTCTTGTTGTTACATGCAATCCCTTTATCTCATTTCCAACTTTCTGCAGACATCCTTCTTTTTCTCTCATGCCCAACCAATTGTAAAAACATGAGGCATACTAGTAAGTTTATTTTCTAAACTTCAAAAGACAGGATTTATAACGATAGAGCACGGGACATAAATGATGGGATGTTTATTCACCCTATATTTCTACAGTTCAACGTCGTTTCGAGGTGTGGTTGGTGATCTCGGGTTCAATTCCCGGCTCGTCGTCATTTTCTCCGGACCTTAATTTATACGTTATAGGACTTCAGTCTAATGTGGAGTTTGTAACATACTTATGAAACAAGGTGTTGCCTCTAAAATACATTTTCAGGCATACCAAATTTTTTTAACCAAAGTAAATGGCTTTTCTCAAGCATTGTACTGGAAGAGTGAAGTTAATTCTAACAAATATATTAATGGCAATATGATATATTTCAACTCTCCTAATATTCTTCCTTCTTTAACTGTTTGCATGACACCCTCGCTCGGGTATAGCACGTTACTTCGTGATTTTTTTGTGAGTTTCATGAATTCCTATATGAAAAACTGATAATCATCGTATACATTAATACGGATATGTCCCAGAATCAAATACATTAACACACTAATGTTCCATAAAATTATAGTTCCTCTTCTGCGTAACCGGACGGATTAAGTTACACAAATGTAATATCGTACATTCGAGAATTGAAAGATGTCGGCGATTTCCTATTATTTCATCTTCCCCGAGATAACATTTAAAAACTACATCAAGAAAAGAAGCTACTTCATTGATTCATTTAAAAAGGATGCCACTTGATTACGTGTGTCCTAACAAATGACAACTCTGACGCATCTGGTAAGTAATAAACAATATTCATAGATAAATTACGTTATGTTAAATGAAAATGGGAGACGGGACCGAGATTCGACCTCGGGGCCTTGAGCTTAGCGCGCTCATGCGCTTACCAAATGCGCCATCCCGTTCGCCTCCCCGGTCCGTCTTCCATCTTCATTCAACTCATTCAACTCATTCAATTCAATTCATTCAACGACCCGGGAGGCGACCGGGATGGCGCAGTTGGTAAGCGCATGAGCGCGCTAAGCTCAAGGTCCCGAGGTCGAATCTCGGTCCCGTCTCCCATTTTCATTTAACATAACGTAATATATCTGTCACCTGGCGGTGAGGTTCACCGCAATTTAAGAGAGTTTTAAATATTCATAGAGAACTGTGCGTAAGTTACGTGATGCTCAATATTGCATTATCATATACAATTCTTACGTGATGCTCAATATTGCATTATCATATACAATTCAAAACTTTGCTGATATCCTGATTACATTGTAAATGCTAAATATGAAACCGAGTGAAACTTGCCTCCAACTACTAGATGTGGGAAAGCAGAAATTGCCATATTATTCAGACCAATAATATAGTCTTGCTAAACAAAAGTAAACATTCATATTATCTTATAGAATGTTAGTTACAATCACTTTTTCGTGCGATTTAATCGTATAATATGTTTACAATTGATGTATAGTACTTTGGAAGCGTATCAGAATCCGTGGCAAATGTAGAGTACATCGGCATTTAATGTATTACAAGCATTTCATCCTAAAGAAGTTGACAGGATGAAGGGCGAAAGTAGTATACGACTCGGCATCCCACATACCACAAACTCGGACTATTGAACTACAGCGTTCGGTTTGAACGAAGGATACCACGCTTTTAATCTCAACCCAGAAAAAGATATTGTTGTGGCATTCCGCGGAAGCGAAAGGATTCTTTTAACGTGCACCGAATCACCAGAAGAATCTCTTCCGATTCGAAGTTTCTTCTCTGAATGAGATACGCTTCGGCCTGGAGAGGCGGAGAGGCGATGGAAGGCGATCGCTTGGAGGCAAGTTGTGCTGCTATTGCTGCGGGTCATTTCCTCCATTGATCGTCACTTGACCTCCATCAAACCGATCACGTCATCCTCCAGGAGAATGGAAGTCTAAAAAACGTTACGGGTTTGTTGAATAGCGACAAAACGATTTTGCACGTACAAGGAACATTTGAATGACGTGAGCCGTGTTCATTTGGATGAATTTCATGAATAAAATATATTTGATTTAGTGCATGACAATTATTAACCCTACGTCAGTGTGGAAGAAATCATACAACAACATTAGTGTGACCGGTCTCTCAAACTGGGTAATTATTTTTCTTTATTTATTAGCTTCTGGAAAGTAAAATTGAAGACAAATAAATAAAATGTTAGCTAGAACCAATATCAAGAAATAAACAACAGTATTACAACCATAATTATATTTTTTAATCTGGAAAAGATAGAAGTATGTTAATCGCAATGTGATAATCGCCACTAACATAACAAATGATGTTTTTTACGTTAATTCATTTTCAATTTTTGCATAATATTTCAAAAGACACAAACAATCTGTCAACTACATCTTTCAGTTTATTATGAATAGCATACTCAATACTTCAGTCTGTTTTGGCTACGTTGTGGCTAGTCTCAAAATGCTTTTCACTGGTTTCTCTTCGAAATATGTCTTCAATACAAAATTCACACGATGTAACGATTAAAAAATATACTTCAACAAGGTACTACAGCACATGAACTTTCGCAGAGTTATTTCAACCTGTCTCAGAGACTGTGCCACAACGATGGAGGGATAATTATCAAATATAATAGAAGTGTTCTTGTGAGTACTCAATATCGACACTGTACATAATTTCCGTGACCCCATCCCGATTCATTTTTTCTACGGTTTCGAGATTATAAATCGAGTGATTTAATGTTGCTTCCGGAGAGTAGAGAACTCATATTCCTTTGCATAGCATAACTATAAATTCATGTACATAAATTGTTTCAGATAATTAATTTTAATGTTTTCTAATTCAATACAATTATACCTCGTTATTCGTCAATAATTTGTGCGAAAATAATCGGTGGAATCCAAAAATCGACAAAAATCGATTCAATTATTTCCATATTAACTAAATTCTGTAAACTCCAATTAATTAGTTTTACACACTCCAAAAACACACTTTGTATGGAATATAGAGAGTTTAATATTAAATATAAAATAAAATGCACCAATACCACACTACTGTACAAAAGGGAAAACTGAATTTTTGAAAGAAGCAAACGTAAAAACTATTGCATCTCGATGAATACATATGATTGTAGGAAACACTGGGAAAAGTTTATAATGGACTTGGTACCGAAATATTTGCTAGATAGAAAAGTATGAAAATAGTATTAAATTAGCTTTGTAGTTTCTCTACGAATATTTTACCCAAGAAACAGCTTCAGAATCAGTGGGTCCATGTCGCACAAGAAAGCTGTTTACACAGTTCGTTTTCTGCCACCCTTCAAGATTTGCTTACGTGGACAAGTCTGAGGAATGTGTTGTAAACCGAGACAATTTTTTCGGGAAAAAATTGAAAAAAAAAACAGAAATCACGGTATTGGAGTAATTTAGTTTCTCAAACTTTTAATAGTGCTTTGTGTGCTTTAACAATACAAGCTGTGAACAAAATAATATTTAGATAACATACATCATGAAATTTTCTATGATATCAAGATAACAGGAAATTTTAATTAATTTTAACTACACCGATTTTTTCGCATACTTCTATATAATAAGAAAATATTTGCACATATTATTTGCAAGTTCTGAGAACAAAAATTCTACAACAAAACTGGAATGTAACTTAATAGTTTTAGTGCAACCCAAATATGCATAAATAATACTAATATTCGAATATCCTGGTCGCATGTTTAAATATAAGAAAATGTTTTAAATTTCGATTTTAAATATTTTTTTTACGTTCATAAAAACGTTTCTAATATTTGAGAGCACAAATCTTTGGTCTCAAAACTTTACCAAAATACCCTTCTTGTTGAGTTAATAATTTACGAAATAATATATAAATGTGTACTTCTTAATGGTCTAGAGAACGGGGACATCTAAAGATGAGCCTGAGAAGATCCATTTTGAAAGTGGCTGGCAAAAATTTAAATGTAATTAGAGCGATGGCAACATATATGGGGAAATGGAGAAATTTTGTGCGCAACCTTTTACTCGGAGACAACGGATAGTATTATTATTGAGTCATAAATACAATTTATTTGTTTCAATGAAATAACCAATATGTTATGAAGTGTTTAAAAAGGACAGAGTTAGGCAGTACTGAATTTCTCACAAAAGTGGCCGTGATTGTAAATAATTAGTAAAGTATATTTGATCTCGTGAGATTATTAATAATAAACATAAGAACATCCAAATATCTTTGAATATCAAATTCGTAAATCGAACTTTGAAATTATTATTCCAGCAAATATTGCAACGAGTAAATAACTTCAAGACCCGAGAACAGACGTCATTTGCTTCCGGATAGTTGGTGAAGAAGAATTTCCCACCTGTGCAAATGCGGTCTGTAGACCCGTCCCCCTCCCTCATTTCGCCTTCCGCCACCTTTCCTCGGGCTGATTGCTTATCTGATCGCCGGCGCGAATTGGTGATCTCTCCACGAAATCGCCATTGGTCACGGAGCGGGAAGGTGATGTGGCCGGGCTTCGGGCGCGCCCCGCAGACTTGTTCCTCGGTGACATCACTCACTTCAGTATTCCACGAAGACGCTGAACGCCTCGAATATAGAGTTCCAATTGCTTCAAACGCTCACCAACGGATGTATTTTTAATTGAAGGATATAAATAACAGAATACTCCAGTGAGTAAATATTTTATTTCATAAAAGATAATGTAATACATTATAAAAGAATTAATTGGTTTTAATAAAATTTAAATTCGTCTTGCAGTTTATCACGTCATTACTGAACTACTTTCAAAATAACTGATAACAATTTCAAAAAACTTATTTTTCTGCGTGCTTGTGTTGTCTCTTATTATACATCGTAGTTTAGTTTTAAATTGATTCAATCTTCGCACTGTTGTGTATATTTATTATGTAGCCCTATCCTGGCCCGGGGTTTTCTCCGGTTTTCGTTAGGGTAGAGGCGGATTATTTACACAGATTTTCTTGACTCTCGTTTAGAGGTCGGCGGTTTATCGTAATTATAAATCTCGAATTTAGTATTATTTTAATACTTACGATTAATACAAAAATATTTTCCGAATAATCTATAGTTTCGATAATAATTCATACTTTTGAAATTATTGTTGGAATTCCGTCAACACGCACCGAACTATTTGTATTCTTATCTTAGGAGGGTGCTGAAATGTTACATCCTCCTCTGCCTTAGGGCCCTCGATCGGAATTCATAGGATGGTCCCTTGCTTGCTTCCGGAAAGTAAATTGGCTTATTGTTCTCCACGTGGTCATACGCAATTTGTAACTACTTTTTTGACAATAAATTTAAATATTTATATGTATATATCCCTTCATAGCTCAAGGATAGCTTCAGCCCTCGGTTGCCACTGAGACACCCCGGGTACTGGAAAGGGACTAGTCCCGGAGAGACTAGAAAACTCGTAGCTTTTCACGTCAATGTCTCAGCTCATTTAGTTGGGATGATGGGAAAGTGAACCCACTTAGTCGTTCCATCGTAGGTGTAATACACGGATACAGCAGTCTAGATTATATCTAGAAGTGTTGTCCCTCAAACGTTTCACAATATGTCTAGAAATTAAATCTAAGTAGCTTTGTGCATCTCTAACACTTGTCATCGTTGACTATAGATGGCTGAACTCTATATATTATCAATAGGTCTATTCTTGCATCAGGTTGTTTAGAAAGAATTATTTTAAAATGTACTCCGCGATAGTGAGTCTTTACAACAGATTTTGCAAAAACCTACCACAAACATCATATAATAAAACAGTCAGTGGTTACTCTGGTACTTTAAATTCTTTTTCTAAACTCTGATGTTTCAAAAATTAAACCTAAATCAGTGCCTACTCTCCATCTTAAGGAATAGGACTGTGAATGTTTGGTTTCCATAAGTTCAGTAGTATTATAGTAAAACATCGTGGAGTAATTTATACTCAGTAGAAAGTTTAGCTAAAATACCATAAAATAGTAAAAAAATATTAAAAATACGTTTTAAATTGTTGCTGGTGCGTACATTAAAATTTATTTTTAAGTTTCCTGATATCTGAAATTATATGTTAATGATCTTGTTTTTGAAATTAATGTTTATTCGCGACAGATTGATATAGTTTAACTCTTTAATCGTGTTTTTTTTCTTGTAGTTTAGTTCTGTTTTTGAAAAGATCATAAACTCTAGGTACGTACATCTCAAGACAAATTTTGTTAACAAATCTACTTACTATTCGACAAAATTTCTCCAACACATAGTAATCATGTAGCCTCCCCATGATTGACATAAAACTATCATTCCAACATTAATGCAAACATTCGTCAATGCAATTAAATAGCATAATTATACTTTTTATTTGCACTTTTGCAATGATTAGCCGTTAACACAAGAGTTATATTCAAGTCAACCTCTTCAAACGTTTATGGACGAAGAGAGCCATTCCATCGAGGAATTCTATTTATTTTAGTCATAAATACATCCCTATTAAATTTATTTTTCCTACCCACGGTTTTAAGATTCCTCCTGCATCACTAAGTCAGTAATTTTAAGAAATATATGATTTTAGGAAAGAAGTTTTCGCTGGCATCCCTTTTCGTTTGAGCGCTACGTCAGGAAATCGAACTAACTTATTGGTTTACTACCAGTACATCTAACTTATACAAATAAAAGTTAGTTACAAACTGTTTTGAAGGATTATATATTATATCTCTGCTAACTAGGAGCTTATGGTTTAATTTCTATGCAAGACACAGAAGTTGGTGAAACTAATTTCAATCACGCTATTTATTCAACCCTCACAAAATCATCGTCGTGAAATTCAAGCCAATAACCAGGAGCAAGCCGAAGTATATATAATAGCTGAAACCTTTACTACACATACTCAGGCATAGCCGATCTCATAAAACGTGGGAAAATACAACGAATAAGTTTCCCAATAATGAAATCCAATGATTGGAAGAATCATTGAAAACACATGTTAGCAGCGGAAATTTGTTTTTATGATTCTTCGTCGCAATAAATGATCGATGAATCAATTGTATCTGCAGTGAACGGACGTTATCAGCAGAGATCTTCCCGCGTGCATCCGCTGGTTCCAGCGCTTTACCCACAAAAAGAGAAACTCTCTCTTGCTTTCTCCTTCCTCCTTCATTCTCACATCGCTGGAAATAATTGAGCTCTTTGCAAAACAAAAGAAGAGTGAAGAAACAAAACGCGGCTATAAATTCAGAGAGAAGGTAGCGGACGAAATAGTGTCGTGACAACTAGGAGACAGTTTAGATTTTGACATACAACTGAAGATTCTTGATAATTCAATTGTAGTGTTTACTACTATTAATACTACAATGTTAAAAACCGGAACAAAAGTTGAACCTACTCTCAACCATTTGCGATGAAAATAATAATAAAATCTGAAAATTAATTTATCTTACGACCTTTTTGTAGCATATCAATTACAAATATATTTTAATCTGATTTATACAAGCTCAACGTTTCGACTCTCTCAACTCAAGTCGGTATCAGGAAATAATACACTTGGATCTTGATTGCATAAAATTGCAATGTTTCACCTTAATAACATAAAATCTGACAAGAGAATTTATCGGAGCTTGGATTAAAATTTTATTTACCGATCATGTAAAATTAATTTATTTTATCATTTCTCTTTTGGAGAAGTTTTCATGATGGAATTAGGTGCCATCTTCTTCAATAAGCTTTATGAGGATATGTATATCAGAATATGTTCTGAATCTATTAACATTCAAATAGTGAGACTATGAACTGGTTGAATTTGGAGAATACAGTCTCACTATTTATCAAGAAACATTTTTCTCATGATGTTGCAAATATTTTATCCTTTAAGAACATTTTAATTAAACTAGTCGTCACCCACATATTCTTTTTCCATTTGAAACAAATCCGATATATAGAGACATGGCTTCCGAAATATTAAAAGGATAATGCAATTTATTATTAACCCGTTGTTTTTGATAATATATACGTCTGTCTTATCACAAAACTGTATATACGTAACATAAATTCAGTTAGTAATAAATTTTATTCAACACGTGCTTGTCTTTGATATAAATGCAATAATCAGACATCCTGGCTCAAGTACTTAAGTCAGTATTTTTTTTTTTTTAATCGTGGTCTGCAACACTCAATAGATGCCTGAGTCCAATAAATTTTGGTATTAAGAACGACTTTCAACATTGGATAGGTTCACTTCCTCTTGTATGTAGGATGGATGTCGTACTTCACTTGCTTATGAATCAAACCACTCGTAATTACATAAAAAATAGTAATAGTAATAATACACGGTACTCTGAGCTCTCTAGTTTCCCTCTATCATTGAATGTGTTGTTGAGCTGTTGAACATGAGTGAAATGATGACCTCTACCCCATACATGCTCGTAAGACGTATGATGAGTCAATGGCGGTGGTGAAGACGTGGAAGCGGCCATGGAAAAAGAGACGAAGGTGCGGCGCAGTCCAGAGACGAAATCGCGGTCGGCTTGGAAAGCGTACAGTGGTTCAATTGGACACTCAATGTGGCCTAAATTCAAGATTTCATTTCCAGAAAGTCTACGAGATTGTGGAATGAACTTATTTATTACTTTAAATTGCTACCATAATAAGGAGTCATTTCTTAACGTCAGACATATTAGAAGTATATTATTCGAAAGTTTATTTTTAAAATTTTAGCACATTTTCAAAAGGGATAAAATACCCATAGTAGAATCATACAATTTCCTGATTTAAAATACAACAGATTATCTTACTTATATAAAATTGTTGTAAATATAAATAAGAATATTTTCACGCTGTTTACACCGATCATATATGAATGAATGAATGAACTCTTTCAATGAAATTTTCTAAACCTGATTCATCACTCAAGGATCTTCTATAATTTATAACCTGATTAAGATGGTTATACTATTTTTTCTTAAAAAAAAACACCATAAAAATTAGTAGTTCTTCCACAATACAGCACTTCCACAATCAATCAACACTTCAACTTTCAATTTTGTAAATTAAATTTCAAAATTTCAATTTCTGTAACCATAGAAGAAAAAAATAGGATAAACAACTTTTCTATTTCGGACCACTGTACAGGGAGCGGTGAGGAGGAGAGGACAATGCAGGTGGGCCATGGTAGTGACGGGACCATGCCGGTGGACCACTCGCACGCAAGTTCCTTCTAGAAATCATATACTTGGCGAACACGTGGAGATTGAAACGTGGTAGGAAATTACCGGGTCAGCGAATGTTACTTTTTTTTCCTTTTTACCGAAACGTGAATATCGATGGATCAGAATTCCTTACTCCAAGGGAGACTTTCACTGCAGAACATTATTGCTTTATTCTTTAGAAAGCACTTCTAAAACTAGCTTTTCGATACGACTCTTAATAATTTGAGATAATGTAACGCAGTGGTAATATCAGCGTACAGCTTTCAATGCAATTGCTTCAGGAGAAAAGAATTGACAGAGGTGCAGTCGTAAAAGAAAGGAACTTTGAAAGAAAAACATGCTATTAAAAATAACAAGGTAATAGCAAGTGTCATTGAATAATAAACTAAAGCTAAACGCTTACACTAAAATTACGCTTCACTAAGAAAGACTATGAAATTATATTTTAAAAGTGAAAATTGTACGTGTAAATTAATTAAAGGACTTAGTTTATTAATTTTAGAGTTTTTACATTAGTATATTGGTTTTAATTTAGTAATGTATGTTCTTTACGCTTTGTAATGTTAGTAAGTGAAAAAAGTATGACTTTATTTTTAGAACATTATGAGTTTTTAAAACTTTAGCCTCAAATTTTCAGAGAATTTAATAATTTCAAAACTATTACACGATATTCTTAATTAAATATCTCCAAGTAGCAATTTTTGTGAACACTTATTTCACGCCTTACGATGTATTTCTTATGCGGTTTTCAATATTTTAAAATTTTGTCACGTGAAAGAACAGAATCGACGTAAAAAGTATTAAAACTACTGCGGATCTTATGAACCGTGATTCAGTCGCCACTCGTAGAATCTTATTAATTAAATATGAGGCGCATGATTAGCACGTCGGTTAGCTAACAACTATTGCGTGAAATATTCAACCTTTCAAATATTGGCACTGACAGTACGTGTAAGAAACGAAACGTAAATACTGTTTACTGGAAATAAATATGCGTGGATGTAAAAATTATATATCGTTGTCGTAATGCACCCCATGTCATACCATTCAATAAATTACGCTCGCAAATTCGTAATGTTGTCAAAGGGAGAATTTCCTTCGCTGTGTTGCGTTGTAATTTCTCCCACTTTACGAGTATACTTTGAGCGTCAGTTCAGTGCTTGTACACATCCTATGCAGTATAGTACTGTGGCAATTTCAACTGTCGAGAGCAACTTTTCACCAATACATCGATGCTTGCGTGTGCGCGTCCCTGCTAAGCTTACTAAGCAATCACGTCTCTTGGGCGATGAACAATTCACACATTGGACATTGTCACATTTTGTAGCTAAACTCGCATTAAAAAAAACGCAATAGCTACCAGAACTATTTTCCTGCATGATTGTTCAGTACCTTACTATTCAAATAAGTTTAGTTTTATAAGTAATCATCCTCGGCACGGATGTGTACATTAATTCTGTAGTTCCATCCAGGCCAGGTATCTTCCGGTTTTCTCTCGGGTGGGGACGAATTTTTTATATAGACTCTCCAGGATCTTGCCTCGGAGCGGCGTCTATTGAAATAATAAATCTCAAAAATCTCAAATTTAGTGATTTTAATAGTTACAATTTATAAACAATATTTTCCGGATAATCGATGGTTTGACTTCAGAAATAACATTTTGTGTTTTATTAAGCACACATTTGTTGGTATTCTTTTAACATTATAACACGTACCGAACTATATGTATTATTATCTTAGGAGTGTGCTGAAATGTTAAATCCGCCTCTGCCTTAGGATCCTTCATCGGAATTGATGGGATGGTCCCTTGCTTGCTTCCGGAGGGCAAATTAGTTTATTGTCCTCTGCCTGGTCATGCTATTAACTCCTTTTTTTTACAATAAATTTATTATTATTAACACGAGCATTTTCACAGCCATATGTCACAAAGTGTTGAGATATAACAGTGACCATGACAGCTTCAGTACACCATGATTCCCTCAATTTTGGAATTTTTATACTTTTGTTCATTGCTAGGTTCTTAACTGTGAACTACAATCCCACGAAGTTTTATCACGATCCTGAGGACACGACGATAGAAACATTTCTCAATGACAATGGTACTGCAAATGTGAAGAGTGTCACGATGTAATGCGTGAGATTCCGTTTGAGGGTGACGAGTAGTAAACAATAGTCTGTCTCCTCTCGAGAGTTGCTATATATTTAAGGTGGGAACAGCTCTCCAAGTTAGTCAGATCCCTAAGATGTATAATTGTTTCCTTTATTTTTATTCTATTTGTTATAAAACACTATAATATTATAATAATGATGAAAGAACATGATTTAATTTATATCTATCGGTTAATAATATAGTACAAACAAAATTCACAAACTCTCTTGACTCGTTTGAAATGCGCAAAAGCATGTAAAAACATGGCGACCGAGCGAAACTATTGCGTGATTTATGCAACTCACCTCGGAAAAAGTGAAATATCTTTCTCAGATGTCCGGTGACTTATCGATAAAAGAGATGTGAAAAATACTACAAATCAAAGTAAACTTCCATCACTTTCGTGGTTTAAAAGTTGCTCTTATTTTGTAAATAAATGTTTTCCCCATAAGACGCAATGTTTTCCAACATCAATTACAATTGCAATTATTTCATTTAAATGGCTGGTGAGGTATGTTTTCCAAGTGAAATTACAATAAGTACATGTTACTCCATTTGTTTACGTCAATTTCAGATATTTAATTCTATCTACACAAGTATTATTTTAATATCTATCAAAGCATAGAAATTCTTCAGTGAACAAACATACAAAACTTCAAATTCATGTACAAGATGATCTTTATCTTTACACGTATGTAAAAATAAAAGTTAGTAGCAGCAAAAAATATCTTCTAATTTGGTTGAAGTACCATTATTTTTAATGGCACAAATTGACGTTAGGTGCCGTATGTGTATGCCGACAAAGAAGATTTATATCGACATGTAATGTAAAATTTAAATTTGATGTGTAAATAAAACCTGTTCATATATTTTTTTTAATTAGACTCTATTACTTCCAAATTAGACTCCCTCATGTAGAGGAGAAAATTTGTACATTAACATAAATATCTTTTGATATTTTACCGTGTAATTTTTTGTATTGTTCAGCTTTGCAATTCTCGTCAACACCTCATTTTCTTTAGTATTTTGATTGATAACATTACAAATGATTTTTATATATGAAGAAAAGACGATCACATCTTTCTTTTACTGCAATAATCAGCCCCTATAACCACCGCAACCCTCCCTGTCTGTGTGTGCATATGAAG
Source organism: Laupala kohalensis (assembly GCA_002313205.1). Classification (NCBI taxonomy): domain Eukaryota; kingdom Metazoa; phylum Arthropoda; class Insecta; order Orthoptera; family Trigonidiidae; genus Laupala; species Laupala kohalensis. Next base: position 219,584 of record NNCF01132961.1, read on the forward strand.
TGTCGGGAGGTAAGTCCAACTGAATGAAATAGCCACCTGTCTGCCACCACGGAGACGATTTAGGTCATCCGAGAAGCAGTAAATAACGCAGCACCAGCGGAGACTGACAAGTGCAAAACCGAGGAAGGAACCTGGATCGTTTATGAGAGCCTCTCCAGGTGAAGCAAAGACGCACTGGAGGGTGAAATAGTGGAGGCGGAGGACAAGAAGAGAAACGTGAAAAAAGAAGAAAATAACTCATATAAAACAATCATTCATATCAAAAATTATTTTTATAGTTGTTATAAAAATTTATGTTATTTGTACGACTTATTGTCACAGTTTCCTACACACTTCTATTTTACTGTTTCGTTTTCTGAGAAACAATTTGAACAAAAAAAAATCTCTTGTGTCTCACGAGTAAATCACGTGCTCAATATTGTGGTTACTAAGAAAAATACATTACGTAGTCACACTTAATTATATTATGTGAAGCAAAACCACAGTGCATATTAATAAGGGAAAAAAAATTAATTCATTTTCTAGAAAACAACGAGGCTGGTCTAACACATAATGGTATTTATCCTTCTATATCACACACGAGACGGATCGAAACACATACTTGTGTTCATTTTAATTTTTAAATTCGCCTTAATTTTAAATGTTTATAAAATAATAAAAAAAACGTTAGTATTTCATTTATACAAGACAATTTTCGTATGTTTGATATTTAATATTTCATTTACAGGTTAGACCTATAATTGTTAGGGTAAATTAATTTTTCCATAATTTACTTTCAAAATGTTTACACGTATTGTTCTAAGTCGTGAGCGATCATCCAGCATTATTATTTTAACTAAACAAAAATTTACGTACACATTATCAAAGGTAATGCGAACAATATGTTAAAAATATCAAACAATCATTAGTCTCTGGCGTGGCATTTAAATTACAATGATATACGAATTAACTCTAATATAATATTAAAAAATTGAAATTCAATTTTAATCAAGTAAAATTATTTTATTACTTGTAGTTCTGTAATTTCATTATGTCTATGGAAATTATAGTAAACCTACAAAATAATTCCGATTATTTTCAGGAGAATTTAATTCTAAATTTTTATTGTGAAAAAATAATTTGGATATAATATTTAAAAATAGTCTCTAATGATATCCTTGTGTCAGTGCCTTTTAGTAGTTTCAATGAAAAGTTCTAAATGTTCCGTAAAATACTTGGATTAAATCATTTGATAACATATTTATTTTGCTTCATGCATTATGTCTTGCCCTCAAAGCAGATTCGGTTTCCTAAATTTTTTGAGAATTGCAAATGTAAAAACTTTTCTATAAAAATATGTCAAATGATTATATATCCTGCTGCAAGTTATACATGTTGATAATTTTACTACTTATTTAATCCACACTTCAATGACAAGAATAATATTTATAAAACGTAGCAATAACATTTTCTTTATTTAATCTTGACAAGTCCAAAACTCATAGAGTAATAAAAGTGAGTAAGCAAATAAACGTACCCGCAAAATACTTTCTTGTTTCGTTAAATTAAGTTCATTATTTATTCCCTAGCTATCTAAAAACATGAAACGAACTAAGTCCCTACGATTATAAACGGATCGAGTTTTATATTTCCAACAACCCAGGTCTGAACTTAATGAATGTATGAAGATAATTAAGTCTCGCAAAGCTCAATATAGTTGGCTCAGCGTTCTCCTTCGCTCTTCCTGGCAACCTTCGCCAGCCGACAGACACACAGACAGGCAAGCACCCCAGCGTGGCATGCGGACGCGGGCGAGCTGGCGAACGATCGACGTCTGCTCTGCTCCGCGGGGGAAACGAACCGACGCCAGTGGGGCAAAAACCCGTCCGGCAACACCACGCAACCGACCGTCGCTGCCGAAGGAGCGTAGGCCGACCGCCGCTACCGAACGCCCTAGACTTTACACATCGTCAGACGCACAACCACACGTTAAACAAACTTAACCAATGCAATGAAAAATACCCCTTTCCCTTTACGTTATTTTTTTGATTCATAAGTAACGACATTTTACGCCGACATGGTCGGCATCGCCATCTTCGCGGACTGATGATGCCAACCAAGTCGGCGATAAAACAATCAAACATTCAAAAGCAAACGATTGTGAAGAACTTTTTTTATTTTTTTATTACATTCTTTGATCATGTTGTCAGAATAGAAATAATCTAAACATATTCCAAAGAAAGGTTTGGAAAGTTTATGAGTGTAATTAATATACTGTTAATACATTGAGTTTTGAATAAATGTGCTTCAAAAATAACTGAATCACAAAATAGGAACTTTCAACAAAGATAGCGGGATTTTTCAGAACACTGAAGATATATGGACGGAAAAAAAATTGCATCCTCGCAAGGAACATTGGTCAAACTGCAAATAAAAAATACAACATTAACAATACCTCGTCGAATTTAATTTCAAGAGTCATTCTACGGCTAAATGTTCACTTCCGCAATTTTATTGGGCATCTTAGATCAGTTTTCTCTAATGCTAATATAAATTATGTACCCATTTCGTTTATGTTTCTTTCGTCGAATTTTTAAGTTCCATTCATTGAAACTATAAAAAAAATAGTTGTGAGAGACTGAAGAAAAATGGGAAGGTGATTAACATGCCATGGACCTAGTGATCTTTATTACACCTTCAAATCTTTATATTGTATAATTTAACCCCGACGTTAAGTGGAGGAAATTTTATTTTTGAGATCAATAATTTAAAGATCTTTAACTCTCCAGCACTTTATAGTATTTCATGTCATCATTTGTATCATTGTAAGAGTGACTTTGAGCTCGAGAGAACATGTTTGTTCAAGGTTCTACTACGATTCCTAATGTAATATTATATGGAATACGAGATAAAAAGGTATAATTAATTAGGCTCAATGACTGTTGAAAATACATCTCAAACATCAAGTTAATACCTAACTCCCAAAATTCTTCAATTTTTATTTATATTGTCTATTACTGTATAAAGGAGATGTAGTCTCAATAGCTAATTTTCGTGGCGTAAAATAATTCGCACAGAAAGAAAAAAGATGGGATAGAGCGGCTACACTTTTTTTATACAATAATGTGTATACTACCAATATATTTTGGTTTTATCTTACATGAAAAAATACTGTTTTTATAGAAAACTTCCTGTGTTCAGGAAGTGCATCAATAGTATGAGACTGACAGGAATGTTTAAGAGAAGAGTTTGAGGTGAATGGCCCAGGCAGATAAATCAAACCTGAGCCCTAAGAGAATGTAGTCAAAAATGATTTACGACATCCCTCATAAAAAATACTGGCGAAAGTATTTGAGGAAGTACATACACGGATCCGATACGCACACTTGGTCAAAGTCAAATATAGTTCTCACACATGACGATAATGATTCAAAGAGAAAATAGTCTCTATTACTGTGACAGTTAACTCGTTTCTTCTCATACGCTTCCGCACAGGAAGAGTGACATGTACCGAAGAATTCTCTGGGCGCTGTCAGAATCACCGCCTGCATCGAGGGCGCAGAACTCGCCACCGCCACAGACATGTCCTCCACCACCCTTGCCTTCGATCGTAAAGCGTGCTGAGGCGGGCAGGCGGGAGGGTGGACCGAGGGACGAACGAACGGACAGGCGGACGCTGCGCGGCGCGGCGGCGGGCAAGCGACCGGGCGCCGCCGGCTGCTCCATCGCTCGGTCGGGTTTTGAACCCGAGGCTGCTTCATTCGAAAGAAAGACATCAAGTTCCGACGGATATGCGGCTTTCCAGCTGCCGTTTCATGCGCTCCCATATAAAATTAAACGAATACGACTTTACGGTCATTTCTATTCTCATTACATATAAAAATAAATAAAATAAATTAACTATTTAAAAAAGCAGTTATAAACTGCGTATGATCACGTGGAGGACAACTACTGACCCGAAGCGAGCAAGGGACCATCCCATTAATTGCGATCAAGGACCCTAAGGTAGAGGCGGATTTATAATAACAACAATAATAATAATAATAATTTATGTAATGCCATTATTTTATCATATTATTATCTTCTCATAAGGTTTCGAAAAACTAAAATTTACATCATACTCAAAATTTGATTATCTAGTTAATATGCTTGGAGAGTTTCTTTTTTACTTTTTCATGATTAAGCAGCTAACATTTAAGTACAGAGCTATTCACGTGGAGTATTTTTTGATGAAAATATTTAACTCTCATTATCGTACATTTGACATTTGTGTGAACCAAATAGTACCCATTATTTCTATTATGTGTCAGAGAGTTCAGTCACAATATGTTTAATAAAAGACATCATACACGTTCAAATAAAGGAGATTGCTGAAATTCAATTAAAATCCTTGTTTATCCAAGGGTATATTTTTAAATGATGAAACTCCTTCGAAACAGTATCAGAAAAAAACGTTTTAAATGTATAACTCATTTGTGTACAAGTACATGGTCATATTGTTGTGTTCAATAAATTCTAATGTAGCATTGTTGGAAAGAAGCGTACTTTACATAAACAGGATATTGTTGTTTTGATATTTAGTTTCAATTCAATCTCACTTTTCTTCTGTTTCAATTCAATCTGACTGACGCTTAACTGCAAGGTATAATGTACTTCGAGTAGGTTTCCTTGGTTTCTCCTTGAAAACGTCTGAATCCCAGCCAATGTTTATTATTAAAGTTAAAGAGCAATTAAATGAAATGACCCACAAAATCTTCCTGATTCTTACTCACAAGAAAATTGGAATCCTTCCAAATTCTGTTCCTGTTTCCTTAACATTACATTCAGGATAAAATATACAATGATCTTCAAATTACTGTCACGACTGTATTATGAATTGCAATATTCAAAATATTTTAGGAGGGAAGTTTTATTGGAAAATGACTTTTTTTTCAGAAATGTATGGAATAAAAATAACTAGATCATAAGTTACAGATAGCCGTTTACATAATTTCATTATCTCTTAAGATTAAATCGACTGTCAATAGTTACAGTCATACAATTAACACCCTAGACAGTGAACGCTCTCTGATGATACCTCAGAATATATTCCTTCATAAATACAATCTAAGCAACTGTAAAATGATTCTGGCTCAGTTCCATTTTAAACTTCTAGTGAAACAGATGCGTTGGCAAAGATTCGTTCGTCTCAAGAGATAGGCTTGGCCTCCCTAAATTGAACACGCGATCATGTGTTTCATGCCGCTTTCTTCATTGTTTTTCATTACAAATATTTAATAACTCCTTTCCCCTTTCTTAATTAAATACTCTCTCCTCGTCATCAGTTAGGAGACTGGTTTGGAACTATTGCGAAGTAAGTCCCAAGTTGCAAGTCTAGTGAGATGGTTAGGATGGTGATGATAATCGGTGTAGTGATTTCTTTTAAATGCAAAGCATAGTTGTTTCCGTTTACCATGCACTAGGTAAACACTGATTATTTCTCTTAGGTCTCCCGCGACCTATTAAATTCCAAAGCCTTTTTTTTTAACAACAACATTGTAAGTTAATAAGAGGTGAATTTACGTTAATTTATTTTACAGCAAATATCTTTAATGTTTTGTAACGGTGTCACGGAAGGAATATTTTTTTCTCCGGGGAAAATTTTTGAAGTTGACGTATTGTTTGTTTATTTCTCATACAATTTCAGTTCTGCGAATGAGAACATAAACTCCAAAATAATATTATATCTCTACTTCACGATTCTGGTAAAGAAATATTCATCAATCGTTCAAGTTGAACATCATCAACCATTACTTCTGAAGTCCTGTTTATTATTGTTCGTAGTTGATTTTGCTAATGAAATTTAATTTAAGCAAATTCAATTTTCAATTTGTTTCGCTTGTTTACCATACTGACAGATTCAATTGGTGATGAGCTTGCTTATCGTACTGACAGATTCAATGTACTATCTTGAAAATATTTTAATGAAGTGATTTACAACTTTGCATTTATTAATAATTAGGTTTCTAAAATAATTACTCATTGAAATAGTGGTAAAATAGAAGCAATCAAGAAGCTTTATGTGATAAGTTTTTTTTCTAATAAACAATTCACAAATATACTCGAAATACTACATATTGCAATTGTTGTATTTCGATAATATAATTACACCTTATTCATTGTCACCAAGGGGAAATATCTCTGCCATAAAAAATAATGACCAATAGATAGTTAATTTCAGTGATCAAATGCTTTTCCACAAGTTATTGATCAAATTAAAGGTGTAAATTAAAATTATTTTTGCGTCCTCATTCATCAAAAGAAGGTTTAAAAATTTCCTCCAAGGATTGCTCTTGGATATCGAATGTTATATTTCTCTAGGTTATTCACATTTATAAAAAAATTATCATATCATCCTGACATACATGACACTCCGTCATTTGAGTAAAAATAAACATATAGATATCAACATTCTTCAGAAACATGATCGAATAAATGAATTTGCTATCTAAACATTAAAGATTTGCAATCTCTTTAACCCGTCTGGAATACACGAAGGAATAGTCAGACTACGTACATGACCATCATTAAAGACTATCCTAAAGCCTATTAATTTATAATGAATAATTAAAGTTTGATTACAGCCATGTTTTCCAGAAACAGTAATTGAAAAAAAGAAGGTGGTGGCACGGTGTTAAACAGAGTCTTATTTCACGTGATTCAGATGAGTACGATTCGCACCATTTAACTTGCGAGTACTGCACGCAGATTAGACAGTCGAACGTCCAACGTTTAATGTGAAACATCAACCACATTTTAGGGTCTCTCCCGAGTTGATTTAGAAACAGACTAACTAAACTAATGTATTTCCAAGAACACGGCGCAACGAAAGTCGTGCGGCCAGTCGCGCAAGTGCCTCTTGTAAAATTCATCGTAAAAGCACCAGCAGCATTCTTTTACGTCGTTGTCCCCGTGCATTTATTACAATAGCAAAAGGTTAAAGTCTCGGATCTCGAAAGTCAGGTGTCCTCTCGCGTGTGCGATTTCACACATATTTTGCCGTAACGACACTTATTTCCAGACCATTAAAAATGAAACGAATATAGCTTTTATTTACCCAACGATGCATCCAAGCAATTCCTTCGACTGCGAGCAACTGGGACATATTTCTCATTCATCCATGGAAATTCTCGGGCAAATGCTCCATGATTAATTGTTCCACATTTCGAAATTTCCATTCTCGTCCATTAAGTTAATTTCAAACTAATGATTCCGCTCATTCGCGTCCACAGGGAGTCGTGGTTTGTGATTCGCTCAATAAACTCCGCGTCTGCTTCCAGATAATTTACATTGCAATTTATTTAAGCAGTAAAATTAATTCAAACTTCAATCATAATATTATTGCTATGAAAACGAGTTCATTTTGTTTAACATAAATTTGGGGTTTTCTCCTCATGAAGTGACATGGTTATCAATAAATGTATCGATAAGGGATCTTATTAAGAATAGCTCGATTAGAAAATCAATGGGTATTTAAAAAATCATGTTCGGTGCCCATTACAAATTATTCACTACAATATCAAAAATATTTATATTTTCTACGTTAATTTCTGCATATTTTCTGTTATATCGATAATGATAGTATCAAAAATAATTGTTTTTCTTAAAGGAAGATGTTTTGGGAAGAAATAAATTCTCGCGTTTCATAGATCGTTCTACATAAAAATTATATAGATTAAATAGTAAATATTTCACTTATAAATGTGCTCATTACTGAAGAATTGTATTATTTTTGTGTATTAATGACTAATATTTTTAAATAATAATTTATTAGTTTAATATAAACCGAAAGAATACGAGGGAATGGTTTCTGTGATCACTCCAATGGTACAGCTTGGCATAGACATTTTCAAAATTACTGTGGTGTAAACAATAACATTTCAGATATGGGTTTATATCCAGCAGATATTTTATTAATGAATTGTCTTTTGTCTTGGGATGTAAGAAATTGATAACTTGGAAAATAACGATGTGATACCAGTCTCAAAGTCTGTGCATTGTTAATGCTGTATTGTTACGTTCTTTTCCACGCATGAATGAAATTTATTGTAGCGCATATGCATCCCCCAAAAGAAAAAAATAAGAAAATCTAACACAACATACTTTTTGTGATCACGTATTCGAATTGATATAATTACAAAAATAGTATTATTTTTACTAAATACTAATTTGATGTTGAGTATCATTTAATAATACGATTCAAAACAACTGACAACCTCAAATTTATTTATATGTTTCGTAGTTAATCCAGTCATTTTAGTACTTCTGACGACCTCTAGGCTTCCCAGATTCTGATTACACCATTGTTTAATAAAAAAGAACACTGCACTAAACTCTTTCTCATAATTAGCTGTAAAATGAATATTGTCGAGCCAGTTTTCTCACAGGAGGGCAACATGTCGCGCACGACTTTCCTCGAATTTCAATCTAGCTTGAAATAGATGAAAATCGACTCTTAAGCCTTAACCAGTTCTGATAGAAACATGTTCGATCGCCCACTGGAGAAAGTGTACATGATGAAGTGGAGTAGAAGCATTCTGCAAGTGACTACTAGGGCGACGGGGCGGGGCGGACGGGGGAGTAGCAAGCAAGCAAGCAGTCAGGCGGTCGGCAAGCGTAGGACCGTCCAATGGAACCCGCTACAAGTGTTTAACGCAATCAGAGCAACCATCTTGCTGAGTCACGGTCCCTGGGAGGTCCGCGACCCACATCCCGGTGCTGCGCCGCCGCTGCCTCGGGTACTACTCAGAGACATTGCTCGGAAAGTCGCAACGTAATACCGCTTTAATTCCTTCGTACTACGTTTTGATTAATTAATACCCCAAAATAATATATCAATTTTAATATTTTATTTAACGATGACTATGCGATTCTTCACCATAATCAGTGACTCCATTTCAGATAGATTGATGTTATAAGTATTAAAAAGTTTTAAGGATAATGAAAAAAACAGACAATAAAACGTATAAAAATCACTCACATATTTGGAGAAACCGTTTCGGTTTTCACCTTCGTCAGTCACATAGATAATCTTCAAAATTTTTGATTTATAGAAGACAGTAGTGTCGCACTATTTTCAAGATTTCTCAATGTATGTATGTATGTATGTATATATATATATATATATATATATATATATATATATATATATATATATATATATATATATC
>NNCF01132961.1:228836-265411 GCA_002313205.1 Laupala kohalensis
TATATATATATATATATAATTATAATAGTTATACCATATTATTATTATTTAATAGTCTTAACAATCGACATTTCAAAGTAAACACATGTAAATTTTAACTGGAACGTGGGGTGAAGAGAGAAAATAATCAAATACTTAAAAAGGTCAATTATTCCAATAATTTAAATACGAATTCTATTGCATAAATGACAAACTATAACAAGTGCACATAAAAAAAACTATTTCAAATTGTGTCCAAAACAGACTGTATGGCCTCCTGTTCCATCACTCACTTCGTACACATCTTTTCGTTGACACCCACCTAGTCACTTTGTCTTCGCCAGTGAAAATATTTTGTTTAGTTTTTATAATTTTGTGCAAGTAATAGTCCAAATTCATAATTTGAATTCTATTTAAAATCTATTATGCGCGTCACCCATGGTCACGTTTCATTGCTTAAACCGTCCACAACATTTAGAGTTCAATTTCCCGTTACTTAGCTAAAATACATTAATTTTGTGTTCTTTTAAGGTTCGCGGTCCGCACGTTTCTCACAGCAGTCGCAGTGGGAGAGAAATGTCGAGCATTCACAGCAGGACATTATGCTTTAGTCAAAAATCAAAGAGTTTTGTGAGTAAGAAGAGTCATTTCTTTTGAAGAGTTCTGGGATCTTTTAATAAATTTTCTATGAGATGTGAGATAAAATTGGACAGAAGAGAGAAATCCTAGCGTTTCAATGTATCGAACTAGCAAGGTTGATGGATGATCGAAAGATTCTTGTCGTCATATGGAAGTTGACAGCAGTTTCTATGCAGTTTTGTCTAGAAACGAAGTCAATTGTGTAATCCAGTGTACGTCCAGCATTCGCTGTATTGACACAATGTGTACTTTATAAACATTTTTAATATCTTTAAACCGAATTTATTTTCATCTTTATCATTATTTTATTTACTTTAACGTAAAAGAATTTGAAGTTTCAGGAAGTTCTAAGACCATTTTGGACAGGAGGTTCACTTTGTTTACAATCATGCCTCTCTTTATTCAACAAAACCAATTGGAATGAAATCCAGGGGTTCCTGTTTCAAAACCGTAATGCGATACAATGACAGGTTGAGGGGTAACAGGTCTTTTTTCCTAAATAACAGAAGTGTTTCAAAAACATTTACTTAACAATAACAATGTTAAAAGGGTATATACAAAACATTCGCAATATTCTCTTAAACTGTGTTAAAAAACAAGTACTGCAATTAAGAAAGGATTTAATCGACATAAAGAAACTAGTGACTGCAACCACTAAAGCAAGAACCCACCGATCTTCCATCATGATGGCAACCCATCACATGGAAACTCGTTAATCCTCAGATCCGTCTTGTTTGCCCCCGTTACCAGTAATACCAAACTCACGAACCGCTCCAGAATAGATAGCTTGGAGTTTGGGTGGAGTGAGAATATGCGAGGTAGTCCACAGTCAGTAACTACCTCTCTCCCCGTCTGCAGGGATAGATGGTTTGAACGCCAGACGAATACTAAGAACGTAGTTCCGATGTGAAAGAGACTATTAAAATTCAGGTAAGAAATAAGAATCAAAATTATGAACCAAATACGACTGAAAATGATAATTCTGGATACGAGAAAGCAGCAAAAATATAATTAATTTCTATGGCCAAAAATGTCTATAAACAATACTTATCTTCAACAAGTAAAAATAATTTTTTAAAATAGAAATATACCAAATGACTTGCATGTTTTGAGGATCTATAAAATATGATACGCTCATATCTCCGTACACTATAAAATGCTGTAACATTTGTAAGAGTATGTTATAACCCACAGGTGTATACACGGCGTCATATGAAAATTTCTCTATGATGACATAATAGAAATTGTTAGATGAAGGATTAGGAATTTGCTAAGATCTGAAAATTAATTACACGTTTACAAATTTCCCATAATATTTTACCTGTAACCATGCGAGAAATTAAATATTACACATATATTGGAATAATTCTAATTTTTTGAATTTGCTAAACTTTTAGTTTCAAAATAATCATTTTATATAACACTATTTATTTTTATTGAATGTACCAATGTACCAAATCAAAATTTCCACATAACTTCATACACGAAGAGTGATGAAGGGAAATGTGTGTACTCAAACCCGCATTAGTTGAACCACTGAATCTTTCAGGGTTACGAGAAACTCAATTCTGTTCTGAAATGTTTGACAGCTACAATCTTATTGAGAACTTCAACCGGAAGAAACTGCTAAATGGAAAAAAAGTTCTTTAATTATGTCTCTTAACCGGAAAAATCCTTACTTGAAACAGTAATTTTCATCACGCAAGAGAGATATCAGCATTATTTGTGACTTGGGAACTAAGGTCATGAGAAATGAAACTTCTTGAAATGACTTCGCCATTTTATTCGTTTCAAGTGGTGACTATATCAAATAGAGACTTCAGCTATTCTGTTTCTTGAAATTATTAACAAATCCATTAATTATTTACCTCCAGAACCTCGTAACAAATCACACACTGTAATAGGGTACGCACCACAAATGAAGTAACTGAATATACTTTCAGTTCGACGCATTTAAAATTTCAATTTCAAATATATTACAAAAATTTAAAGCAACATTTATGTTTCATTTAATTTACATCGTCTGCAATCATCTTCAGAAATACATATTTTTAATACACATATTTTCCCTATCCCACGATGATTTAGAACAAGGGACAATATCTCAGAGTTTTTTGGAAGATTAATTAAATAGATTTTCTCTAAATGTCAAAATTAGAATGAAAAAATCTGCATTAACATACTAGATCGTAATTTTAAAACTATGAAATATAAAAGAATATAGTTCTTTAAGTCAGACGATTTTTGTCTGGGAGGAAAAACTCCCTCACCAGTTCCAAACTACGCGAGTTTTCCGAACTGTTTGTCGGGTTCATACTTAAGAAAAGAATTGCATCAGTCGAAATTCTGGAACACGATTATCAATATGTATATGAAACCTTGAGTTTAGGTCACAATAAATATATCATTCATCAGATCGCCAACAATTCGACTCTTATTAAATATCCTCAGGGCTCTCAGCAGAATGTTGTGAAATTAGTGGCTGTAATTATATGTTTGGTGGTGAGGAGGTTCAAGCACGGCTGCAGAGAGCCCTGAAGATGGTTAATAAAAGTCGAAATGTTGGCGATCTGATGAATGATATATTTATTGTTACCTAAACTCAAGATTTCGTGTACTAAAAAGCACTGTACGTACAGAAACGTATCAGATATGTTTCCACTCCAATATATCAACTGAAGATGAATCTGGGAAGAGGAAGAGTGTGTGTGTGGGGGGGGGGGAGGAGACGTGCAGTGGCGTGAGTTTCTGCGCCGCATGTGAGTAGCTTGAGCTTCTGCGTGCGCAGTCCCAGCAGCAACAGCAGCACGAGCAACGTGGACCAACGTGCAGACGTCGGTGGCGACGACGGTGGCGACGTCGGAGCGGGGCGCAGGCGAAACTCACTTTATGGCACAACGCTGTTTATCGTAACTCATGCCGGTAATTTATGTCCAAGCATCGCGTAGGGAGAAGTTTCTTCCTCGCCCACGGAGCATAAATCAATAGGCAACGCCAGGAGGAGAGGAAGAAGTCGGAGAGGATGCTGAATCAGAAGATGAAGAGGAGAAGGATCCACGAGAGTTTGGTGGAGGCTGCTTCCGAACACGGAGATGACGTCACGGTCATTTAGCAGAAGAAGGGTTCTGCTGAGCTGAGTGGCATATGCACTTTATACACTGATTACAAGTATTATAATCACGTATAATGTTATTAATGTTTGTTTTATCACACCATTAACTGGCGGATTTTATGTATTTTGTACATTTTACCCATTCAACAAAAAAACATTATTCGCATAAATTGGTGCGTAGTATTTTACACTATATCCTTCAATATTAGATTTCCAATTGAAGCAATCGTGCACCCAATAATATGCTTTTTGCTCATGTATTGTCATGCGGAGTCAAAATTAGAAATCATAACATCTAATTACTCCTTCTAATTACAAACTTTAGTTTTGACTTGATGGTACATAATTTTCACAACATGAGTTTGATTTCACTTAAAAAGAGAATTAATGTTTTGAAAGACGATTTAGAGTATTTGGACAAAAAAAGTTATTGAATTATCTTTTTGACTAAAAACCTACCTCGCGTTGTGAAATTTCTGTATCATCAAAGTAAAGTACGTAATGAGAAAAGGTAATTAGAAGTTATGATTTGAAATTGTGATCCCCAATTCATAACCAATAAGTTAATTATCGGGTAAAAAGAATATCTAAATCTTGTGGACAAATCTTGGGATGATTATAATATCAAATCTATTAAGAGAGCTAACCCTATATATGTTGGGATTCTATTTTAAAAACACTCAATAGATATCACTGAAATAATGGAATTGGGTAATGAAAAAGGTGACGTGAATCCGTAATATTTCTGGGGGGAAAATTATACAATTCAATCAATAAAGAAACATAAGACACTAACCAGGGAGGGACCAGAGTTAGACTTACAAGGAAGTGACGTAATGACATGTTATCTCTGCAATAAGGACGTGGAAATGAACACTAATTCCAAATAAATTTTCTAGAGATAGTGAATGTAGTCAGCCAGATATTTCTCAACAGGAATGATGTTATCTATTTGACAAATACGATTTTTATATATTTTTATTTCATTTGTCTCATATTTCTGTGATTCAGGGAAGAGAGCAGGTCCCGTGGGTCTACTAGAAATCTCACATAACTGTCTCTATACCTACTTACCTACGTTCTTTCAAGTTTCGATATCCAAGCAAATGATCAATGAATGTTTCGTCATTGACAGATAAAAAGCCCTTCACATAACATAACATAAAGACACATATCAAAGTCATTCCAGCGATTTTATTATAATCCACAGTTTATTTTAGCGAAAACTCTTGTAAGAAACACTAAATTGACTCTTTTAATATCACTGACATCGGCTATGGAAGATTAACTGTGATATATGGTTGCTTTTTGTCAACGAAAATAATGCGCAATGCTGCTAAAATAGGTAATTTTAAATCTGTCATCCATATTATCTTTTATAAGAGGAAGTAAAAAATATGCCAAATATGAATACCCATCTTCAATGCAAAACGGTAATAACTTTAATGAAGTCTATCAATCCTTCAATTTGGACAGGCAGTTCCAGGCTTGAGGAAGACAGGCGCAAATTGCATCGTTCAGCAGTCCACTAAATTAAATCAAGACTCTCATATTTCTGCGCTACTCTTACTATGTATATGTTGTTCTATTCACGTATTTCTGCTTCAATATATCGTCTCATTCTCTTGACATTGAACACCAGGTCGATGATTCAACTCAGTACAAAGGAATGAGACGCAAGAGAAAATTGGAGAAGTGTACATTCAAAGCATTCCAGATTTTATGAGGCACAGAGTATCCGATATGATTAGTTTAAGAAGCTAATTCTACTACGTACAAAGTTTTTGACAACGATACTCGTATATCTTCATTTTATTGATGTTTTCTTTATAAGTGTTACTCATCTTGATATGTTTCACAACTTCAACTTGAGTAATCGCTTTTCGCCAAGTCCCGAACGCTAATCACTTTGCGTTCGTCATCAGGTTTGTTTCCACCTCAGATTGTTTAGTAATAATATAAAAATATAAACAGGATCAGCGAATATCTAAGCAATTAACGAGTAAAGTAATATATAAAATATTTGAAATATTATGAATAAACACGTTAATCAAGTCGTTCTTTAGGCTTGATTTTTATTTTTTTGTTTAGTGTAATATTGTTAAAAATATTTCCGTTAATTTTCAATTTTCAGGTGCCAGTAATAAATGATTTTTTCAGTCATATCTATTAAATTTTATTTTCAACTAATGAATCTTATACTGATGTGTTCAGAGCTTCATCAAATCATCTATCAAAACATTGAGATACTTCCCACTTTATTGAAGCATTTTAGCGTACTAACGATTTTTACTGTTAGATTATAAATCTAGTGTTAAAATTTCATCGTTCTCGCATTCTCATTTAACATTACAGACCCTATCTGACATTATCTTGTTTGGTTTCACGATTTCTATCAATTTAATGAATTCTCTTCGTAAAACACACCATATTAAATGTAAGGTCGAATCTTTGAGGAAGAAGTTTTCGTAAACCCCGTTCCACCTTGGCTGTCGTAACTACGTTAGGTTGCCATTCACATAATCGCTCCACTGCTTCCCGAAGGACCGGAAACTCCAGTCCTTTTCCTTTCCATCTCTTAGACGTTCATTTGGCTTCGTCCTTTGACTGAAGTTTCCGCGCGTGTTTTTTATGGAACATTTTCGTCGCGTCCGAATCGCCTCTTCCTTCCGCTTCAGCGTCTTAATGACTGCCCCGCGATGCGCAGCCTTGCGACTTTCACACGTTCACACTGCCCGCGAGGCGTGTGGTGTCCAGCAGGCGTTAAAGGACGACTCGGTGCCGCCTGTCGCTCAAACGCTGTAGCCCGTGACTAGTGACTTCGCGGGTTTTCTACAGAAAAAGGAGAAGGACGCTGGTGTATGCCGTGGAGGATGTTCTCCACGAGTTTAATTCTGATTGTTTTGACTGAATATCTACTATTTTCAATTCAGTTGCGTTTAATAATTATAACATGTTTTTTTCGTAGTACCTAAACAATATATGTAAGTTATGAATCCTGTATAAATCGTGCCAAATACGCAGGGAAATTAACAAGAAAGAAAAAAATCTTCCTTCCTTTCTTTCGTTCATTTCTTAGTAAACATGAGCAGTTTAAATCAAGAAGAGCATTATTACATATTGTTATTCGACTCGGGACATTTTAATGAACATTTGAAAAAAAATTTCAAAATAAGAAATGATGTAAAATACAATTTGATGTTGATCAGGAAGTAAATAAACCACGAACAACATGAGTGTAATTTATATTATTAGAAAAAAGTTGCTATATGCATCACGAATGGTTTCAAAGAAAGATGAAAAATTGTGTTGTAAACATATTTAAACAATAAGAATAATTCAAGAAAAGAAAAAGAAAGAATCAATACCAAAAATAACAATATGCTTAAGTTTCGTATTAAAAATAAACATTTCACCACGTTTTCTACTATTTAAAATCTGCCTATTGGCGTCCAACAAATCAAAAAAGCCCATTTCTTAAAAGAAAACATATTTCAAAATACATTTGGCCATTTATTTGTCTCCTGAAGCAATTTAAATTATTCTACGAAAATTTCCGATGAAGTATGATTTTAAATACGTATAAAAATGAAGACATGTTCAAATACTTTTTTTCCATTTGTTTGGTCATGGTCTTGACCACCTTGCCCATTTACAAAGTCATAGTAAGGCTCTTCTCAATAATAGTTAGTCTTTAATATCTTATCTGTTCTGATCGGGATCATCAACAATTCCCGGCCCTAATCTGGTATCATTATCTACTTTCTTGGTTTATTTCCCTCTTCATAATATTCATTGTTTCTCCAATTTCACTTACCCGAATCACTCAATTCCCGAAATGTTTTGTATTGTTCTATGGTGTCTGTATAGTTTGCATTTTTTCATTCGCTTCTCACTCTTAATGTACCGTGCTCGTTCTTCAGTATAAAATGAGCACTGCCATTGTAGATGTTCTACATTTTCTGCCTCTTTACCACGTGCACATAACTTCATCCTGCAGTCCTCTTTTTACCAAAAGATCATTGAAATTTCCATGCCCAATTAGAAATACCTATGCAACATATATTATGTTATTTCTGTTCAGCTTTTCTAGGATATTTTAGAATCTTATATTTGTCTTTTAAATAAGATTTAATTATCCCCTGTAGGTACTGTGGAACGTTTTCCTTTTCTAAAGTATGTAGCAGTATGCCTCAGTCAGCATTATCGAATGCACTTTTCATGCCTCGAAACTTGGTAATGCAATGCTTAGCTCTTCGTTCAAGAGTGTTTTTCGATAATCTATCACAGGCCATATCTGTACACCTACCACGACGAAAACCAAACAGACTTTAAGTCCTTCGTTTTCTTCAATAAACTCATACAAGCGCATATAGACCCATTTTTTCATGTACTTTGCCAAATACAATTTACTGTTCTTAAACTTTTACAAGAAGATATTTCATTAAAACTTTACCAACAACTACGACGAGACCATTATCTTGAGTGTGTGTCAAAGTAAACACTGAAGTACCCGTGGGAGCTTTTCAATGATGATCAACAGTTTTCCACAAATATGCGGTAGATTGCACTCATTAAATTACGCAAGCTGTTCGCGCCATACTAAGCGCAGGATTGCCGCTATTGTCTTGAAAATCGCTGCAGTTGTGAAAAATTTTGAGAACCGATAAAAAAGCTGATTGAGGAATAATCTATCAAGACAAAAGAACAACTCTAATGACTTAACATTTCGGTTGGAAAAGAAACTGTAAGTTAAATTAGTTCCCATCACAATATTTAGAAGTACGTATTTTCCGTGGGCAATATTTTGTGTTATTGAAAATAGGGGCAAATAAATAAAATAGAAAATTAAAGATCATTTCAAATACTTAAGTATTTGGTATTTAATAATTTAGTTTATGAATTTATTTAACGAATTTATAAACGATGTTAGACTATGCTATGTCGTATTTAAGATACCTTCCACTAACTGGCAAATGAAGTGGTGTCACATACAAGGTTTTTAGGGAACCTTTTTTTCATGATTTTGGTATTCCCGATAAAATTGATCAATCAAGCACTTCGCACATTATAACTCATTTACATTTTTTAAAGATGGAAAATGTTCAGAATGATGACGTAAAAACAAATTTAGGGACAAATCAATCATCAACTCAAGAACAATGATGTAAATGATTGTGAAGAAGGCTATAAAAATGTTTATGATGGTGAATTAACTTGCAAAATCTCTCTCTCTCTTTTGTGTACAATATATTAATTCCTAGTCTTGGGTCACAAAAATAGTAGGGGGAGATCTTATTTACAGGGAAATAGGAGGAAACAAGTGAGGTGCCACCTGCAGTGATATCACACCCTTTTTTGGAGACTTATTCTCCCCTGATAATTGTAGTTGATTTTTCGGAACACCAGTTCCATCAATTTCCTCATCGTCAATGTTACCAAAGTTTGTGATAAATTCCTTTCATTCCTCAGCAGAGTTATCTCAATCCAGAATAAAGAACGAAATTGTTGAATTTGTGACCCGTTCTAGATTTTTACTGCCTGTAATAATTATTATTGAATTTTTATATTTAACTTACACAAAGATTGCGAGTTTTTAATTTACATTGAATTGCTTTTATTATGTCGGGAGATTTTTATATGTCGGTGTCGATTAACTCTGTATTTTTATAGTTGAACATACGAGGCGTCACACTTCTGGCCTTAATATATTATTAATAAAATTGCTTCGAATTTTGCTCATTGAATGGAGAGAGCTCCCACGTAAAAAGAGGTATGAAATTTCTATAAAATCAACAGCATGTGTGGTGTACAATATCAGCTATCCACGAGTCTCAACTCACTCCCCCAAACAAAAGGATTTCCATTATTTGTCACAATCATTTATATAAGCTTTCCCGATCAACTATTTTAGGTTAATGAGTGTTAGTGAATAAACAAAAGAATAACCTTATTTTTATCATTAATTTCATTTAATTACTCCATAATAAATGTAGTGTTATGGGTTGCATGAATACAATAAACATACCATGCACATTTTATAAAGCAAGACATGACCTTCTGACAAGACGTATAAAGATACACACAATCAAGTACAAAATATTTTTAAAAAATTACAAGCTTTTACACCTCAAAAAAGTTTCCTGGTAACAATATTTGTCCCGACACCAATAATGAATTGAAATATTAGTTATTAAAATATTACACAACACCAAACCAAGTGCCATGTCGATCAGGGAAAGAGGAACAAGTCACGATATTTCAAAATGCTATTACACTAACTTGAGACAAAAACACTTCAAACACGTGTTAAAACCGGAGAACCGGAAAGCAGACTAAATATATTAGGGATTTATAGTGATAAATTTAACAGTTCTATCTGAAATTTGGGTATTTATAAAATTTACAAAAATATTATATAATAATTTAATTGATAAAAAAACTCATTAGTGTGAAAAAATTGTTACATTTATTCAAACAGTGCAGTGAGCACAAACTGCCAATGAGCGTAAGCTGTCACGTGGCGTATGTCCATCCGTCCGCTCGTCCACCGCTGCCACGCGGCTGGCGATAAGCGCCGATCGGAGGCCGTTCAACCCACACGCGGGGAGGGGTTGGAGAGGGGCGGGGGATGGGAGAGGGCAAACAGGGCGAGGGGTGGGTGGGAGAGCGCGTCGGCCGGGTGCACGTAGAGCGAAGAAGAGGTTAGGAGGAAGAAGATTAAGGAGTGCACACAGAGGGAGACTAATGATACAAGGACGAGGGAGCTAAATAGGGAACACTGGAGGTCACCACGTGGGATCTGCAAGGGGAGGACGGACATGTACGTTACTACTTCGACTCTCATGTCCTTGGACGTGAGAGAGAAACATTTCCGATTGTTCGGAATTGGTAGCTTGTATTACACTAAATGACAATAGAAAACGGAAGTGAAAGAGTTCAGGATTAATTTTCAATTTTTAAGTGCTCTTCAGAAACATACTCCTCCCATCAACCCAATCACACAATTAAAATCAAACAAAAGTTAGTCTTTTTTGAGGATTTGTGTTCATAGTTGCTATCCAATGTAAGTAACCGTGGGTACATACATTTCCTTTCCTTCGAAACGATCACCAGCATTGCAATCTACTCCGTGAGCTGTTCATTGAAGTTTGGGAAAATCACGTTAATAAAAGGGGCTCTGAGATAACTAATTGATACCTGGCAATCACACGATTTGTGACTAAATAATAATACTAGAAATATTAGGCAAAGGAGCTGCCGTAAATCATGAATTAACGAAATCATCCAACGAGTTTTTCAATTTATTTGAAAATGTTTTTTGTTATTAAAAAAGTTTTATCTTACGGCATTATGTTCATGTATTTCTACCGTATTTTGGATCTCTCATTTCAGAGTCATTTCTTGTATTCAAAAAATTTAATTTGCATGTATTGAACATCTCTATCTACTACGGGGAATGAGTTAAATACCAAACAGGAGAGCGGATTAATATACAAGTAACATTAAATAAGACTATTATTAAGTACTGAACTTCACTAAAAACTATACGTTTTTTAATTTAATGACAATATAATGAACTATTAAAACCCGTTCATTTCTTTAAAAAATTATTAAAGTAATTCGTAAAATAGTGTGATAATTATAGTACAAAAATAATCTTTCTATAATAAAAGTCGGATTGAGACTTGAGCCGGAAAGTGTAGCTGTTCCGGTATACTATATTTATCTCTCTGATAGACGAAGGGACACGTGTTTCAATTCGTAGTGCATCTCGGACGCAGCTGCTCAAATCTCATCCAAGCATGTATCTTCATGATGCAGGAAAGGCAGGTACTGGACAAAAGACTATATGCATATCGTTGCAATGGGATACATCTGCGTGTACAATGTAAATGTACAAGTTTTTAGGATATTCTAATTGTGAAACAAGCATTAAATAATATAAATGGAATGTATTGTCAATTATTAACAACCTTTCCCTGGAGTTTTGAATCTACATAATTATGTTTGTCCTATGTCTCTACACTATAGGGGAAGAAAGCAAACAGTCCTCTTTGCATGTGCTAACTTACATTTCTTTAATTAAAGTGAGCAATATTTTAAAATAAAATTTAGCTCTGAAAATCTTATGAGTTACAATGAAAAGCATATATTTCTCTGCAGAATATGCTATCTACTAACATATACTTTTCACAGAGGTGACTCGTTTTCCTTCATGTACGGTAGAAATTGTCATAGGGCATATCGTGATCGAAATAAGAACCTTTGGTTGAGTTTGACATTCTATTAGTATTATAACTCGCAGCTAACTTTTTATCTTATCTAGGAACTTTTGCTGAAATTTTTCAATCCGCCTCTGCCTTAGGGCCCTTGATCGGAATTGATGGGATGGTCTCTTGCTTGCTTCCGGAGAATAAATTAGTTTATTGTCCTCCACCACGAGGTCATACGCAGTTTGTACTGCTTTTTTGACAATAAATTTATTATATTAGTTTATTATATTAGTTGTTAACGTGTCGATATTTTATTATAAAATGTTTGACCTCTTTCGCGAGAGGAATAAAATTTAAGTCTGAAAAAGGATGAAAAAGTTGACAATTTTATAAGGACCTTTAGCTTCAGCCAAATTCTTTGACTTAACCAACTCAATCAGCATTGGACGAAAAATTAAGGAATTCAAGACGATAACGATGAAAAGGGTTCCACACAAAATTATAATGGTACCATACTTTTAAATACAATAAGGTTTGGAAATTCCAGACATGAGAATAAATCATCAAAAATGTCTCGCAAAAAGCGTTACAAGCTCATCCCAAAGGAACGTAAGAGGAATTTCATGAATTCTGTTGACAACTAGCCGTCTCCACCGCGACTCGTTGGCACTTTCCTCGGTGCATTCCCATAGACTAAACATTTGGAACACGGCTCTTTTAGACAGTGCCAACTACTCTCTCTTAAAACGAGTGTTTGACTTGTGTTTTTCTGTGCTTCAACTACCTTCAATTCCTAGCGCACTGCAAGATTTCCCAACATGTTAATAGCAAGAAACTTGGTTTGTTTTTCAATCAGTGATCAAAAACTACCATGCCTTGAATATTCTCTTAACTCATTTAAAGGGAGATACATCATGCATGACAGTAGATTCTTGTTTCATTACTGTATTCTGGTTAATTAAGAATTACTACTTAATGACCGTATTCTTTTAAAAATCTCCTTAAATATTCCAAATTACTTCGTCACTAGGTGGAAAAATTTTAGACAAAATATTTTTACCGTAAACAACACAGTAAATAATTTTGTAATAATAAAATAATTTTATGACGAATGATTTAATAATATCGTAATTTTTCTGCGTTAAATATTTGGATACTTTAGTTTTTGTGAAGAAATTTTTCAGATATTTCTAAACTAACAAGAATACAAGTAGTATACTCAATAACTTCTTCGGTCGCGTTTTAGCAAAAACAGTTCAATATAAAAATAAGCCTATAAAAATACATTTCACAAAATGTATTTTATAAAAGAAATTAGTTTTTCAATACTTTACCGTATTCCAGTTGAAGTAAATATGTTTTAACACAACTCACCTGAAACAAAAAAAAATCATAAAATGAGTCAGGTATAGCTCAAAGGTTTAATAGAATGATAATAAAAAAACTGATGGCAAAAACAAATTATTGATTTATTATTTGCATAAATAATTGATTTATTATTTAGAGGCAAATCACTCCTCAACTTGAAATGAAAATTTTTAAACCAATTACTCAGTGAACAACGGTACACATTACAAATGAATGGGTTCTATTTTTAAATAGAACCATACGTCAAAACAACTTCTGTTCATAACTCCATTTCTGCTAGAGACACAGTTAATTATACAAGATACTGCTGGAAGCAGAATTATTATGCAATATATTGTTTAAATAAGTCATGGTAACTAAAAGGTCTAACTCACACAGGATACCAATGAAAACAGTAAAGTACCAGACTATTGGCTATGCTTTCCTATCTCAATACTTCGTCACCTTCTTAATGATGCCTCTTATCTATATTTTTTTAATCTGTCCTACGTCATTAACCAAGAGGATATTCGGCCCAAAACATGGTATTGTTTCAATACCGATCGGAATTTTTCCGAGTACATTATAATAGCTCAAATATTTTTCTCCCTTAATGCAACTTCATTTCCTCTATGAAAAGTAACGTCACATATAGAGAATTTTTACCATGCTTTTTTTAATTACAAGACATTAATAATGTTAAACTAAAATAAATTAGAACTTCAAACAATTCTGTTAAAGTCATAACATTCTCAGTTTTCTGATTTTTTGTCCTTTACAAATTGTTTGAAAACAATCAAGTCCTTACCCACAAGATGTTTGATACAAATATCCTATTTTTCATCAGAAGTGTATTAATTTCATTAGATCGAATATACTTTTCCTCACCAAATTCGAGAAGTATTATTCCTGTATAGTTTCAACACACTCCACGTGCAATCCCATCCATATTCATACATCGGATGACTATGAAATCGTGTATAAAAATAGCTTCATCATTTCCGGTGCGTATGAATATCATGATGAACAACTCATTCGGGAACATACCAATCGTCAACGAATCAACTCCAAATACAGATTCTTTCCAAATACAGATTCTTTCATCAATAATTTTATAGAAATTGTTCATAGAAATTAAACTGTCACGAATGTGATGCTAGTGTACGAGTCTGTTAGTAAAAACTACATAAAAAATAATTATGGGATTGACTTCCAATAAGACGGATTATGAGATCTCTAAAGAGGAAGATAAGTTTGATCTCATTAGATTGTCTTAGCACATGCTGACTATAATGAGTGTAAATGTGACTATATAAATAGAAATACATTCAAACGTTCTTATGGTAAATTATAAAAAAATTCACTTGCGTCAGAGAAATTATAGTACTATTTCAATATGGGTAATGCACCAACACTAAACTTTCATTAATGGAATAATACTTAGTACAATAAATTTTAAGTATTTAGGTTATTTTTACACCGCTAATAGAATAATAATAATAGTTCAATTTTTATACTACTATGAATGATTAACAACATGATGTTGATACGCACCAGACCGAAAATGGTGGATACAAACCTGAACAACGCCATGAATAATTGATATGGCTACCGCGCATCACAAAAAAAAAAAAAAAAAAAAAAANTGACAGCTTTCAGTTGTCTAAAGTGATCGAAATGAAGAGGTCAAAATAAATGGATGTTGAAAAGATACAACCTTAGTTACCTCAATATTGTTTCTCCATGTGTAAGGAACATGCAAGTATACTGATTCGAGTATTATGTCAGTCCTATAAGTGAGACATGAACTTATAGTCTTGGCAGAATAGTATCGAGATGTAACTAATGGAGTGAAAGCTTGGTGTTGTCGTATGTCTGCGGCGTATATGGTCTAGCGTGGCTCCACCTATTCCAGGCGGTATTCCACGACACCCTCACTAGGATGCTGTAACCCACGGAATAGCTAATTTCACGCACGCCAAAGGTTAGAGATCAAGTCCTCTGTCCGTCACAGACAACCAATCTGCCGGTTCTACGAATCGGCTGATGTAGGCGGTAGTATCAGAACGTCCTCCTCCTAAGATTCTGCTGCCATGAGTAAAACAGCGAGAGGAAGAGTCAGCAATCTCGCAATACTGACATTGGCTTCTCAACTTTCACGTGGCCTTAAGACTTGTCACTCTTTCCTTTTCTTTTGCTGCGAGGTCTTTCTGGCTGAAATGTAGAAATAGTACACGGGATGAAAAAATGAAAACTGAAAGACTGAGATATATACGAAATGGAAAAAGATTCTGGTTTAATTCTTGGTATGTTTCCTATACAAAGACGAGTGCGCTTCACCAACGAAGGAACACACTCACTTAATCCGTTCAAGGAGAATATAAATAACATTTCCTACATTGAGATAACTGGTTTGGATGCGTGTTCCAAATTCAGAGGAAGGAGAGGATTTCTCCACACCTTTTGATGTAGCATCCCAACTTCATCGTATCTAAACTACACGGTTAAAGCTTTGGAGAAATCCACTCCCTCCTCTAAATTAGGATCTCAAATCCAATATTAAGATACTCACATCCACAGTTTTTTCTCAGTGTTTTGATTAAATGGTGAGATGGTCCCTGTATCGCGATAACGTTAGGAACGTTATTAGAACGCGTATTCACAGTATTCTTCTACCAAATTAAGCGAATATGAGAGGCGAATCATCAGTATTCATGAGGAAAATGAATTTAAAAAACGTCAGATGCAGGTTTATCAAATTATGAAATTATATATTATAAAATTAAGTTGCCCATACATTTGTTTTCAAATGTGATGATTCCTCAAGAGAAAAATGATCCATATAAAATTATAAATATATAATCGAGTGATTAAAGAACTTTCGTAATCTTTATATTTTGAGTAGCAAAATTTCTTCATAGCATTTTCATTTTCAGAATTTGTAGAAATATATCCAAAGAATTTATTCAATTCTTGAGAATTTAAAGGAATTTTCTCCGCTTCTAGTTTAAATTAATGTTATTTATCTAGAGATCTAATAAACTATTACTCCAACAGTGGCTGAAACACACTTCATACAATATTATTTGACTGTTTTTATGTATACACAAAAGTAATTTTCTGTGACAAGCAACTGAAACTTGTAGAATTTTTCAGTTACTTAAAGTATCTATAGTTAATTAAAATTTCATCACTGCAATGAAAGAAGAATACATATTCATTTTTTGAGAATAAAACCTTAATTCTAATCGCTTTCTAATTTCGGTGCGATAATTGTAATTAGTTACGCAATTCTTGGAGCGTGAAAATATTCTAAAAACCACCCGCTGTGTTTTGGAGTAAACTCGGTTACTCTACCAAGAACATTTTGCCGCTTGAACAAACTCGGTAAACTTGAGGTTCGGGTGTCAGTGTGAAAGAAAAATCACAAAAAGATTGGTGAAATGTCGGCCACTTGGCCACGAAACGTGAGCACGACTTTCCATTAGTCTCAGCCCAAAGCCGTGGTCTGCGTGGCGTGTGCCCCGAGTTCCTTGCAGACCCGCTGATCCCTGTGTAGTGTAACAGGGTGGGAAACTATTGCATCTTCTCTGTACATTTAGGAAGTAATTCACGCAAGAAGAGTAGAGACTATAATCATAGAGAATTGTCCAAACATACAACTCTTGCGCTGTGTTCATTGACAGAAATATGGGTAAGAAAAACTCTCCACAGGGAAGGTCGGAGTAGTGTAGAAGTAAGAAAAACGAGGTGTTTTGGATAACATAAAATTAAGACTGATTAAAAAACTTTTAACAACACAAAAATTACTAACATTCTAAAGAAATAAAACAGAAAGCAATTTTTAGAAAATTGAAAAATAATTTGTTTCAAATAAATGGATGTGCTCAATAAGAAGTATCCTCGTAATAAGGATGACCAGGCTCAGACGGCTAACCGATGATCAGGGTTACATGGTGAACATGTTGTCGCACGGCATACAACAATGAAGATGAAAGAGGCTCTACTAACTTTATTTAAACTCCCTGTAATTATACTGCTGGGAAAGCAGTAATACTAGCAACTATTTAAAATGGGCAAACTTTTCTAAAGCATATGAAACTGAACAATAGAGATAAAACTAAATATTGTGTAACTCAAGAGATTATGGAACCCTTTGGCTGTATTATCAAGTTCTATACATAAAACATTTCACACTGAATACGAGAAATATTGCATTAGCTACACTTCCTAAAAATGGCGTATTTTGTTCAAGTCTACAAAATATATCTTGACTTTTCTTAGTCAATACAAGTCTAAATAAATGAATTCAAGACGATAAACTAAAGAAAACTGGATTTCTTTGCTTTTAGTAATATAATAAATTAAATCTCTACAAAATTTCACAGATCAGCTTTCCAATAGTGAAATGGAATTTTGTCTCAGCGGTGAGTACTAACGACATAGCATGTTTTTTGGTCACTTCGCAATCTTCGCTATTGTGAGAAATGCGTGTCCACTAGTGGTTAGATTTCACTGGAAAGACACATATTTTTTGGTATACGATTACCTATAATGCATTAGGAAAACACTTCAATGTTTCTTCACTTAATTCTTTACAAATCGGGTCCATGGCAAAAGTTTTCGATGAAATCAAGTTTTGTTTGCATGAAAAGTATGTGTTTCAGAGTTTTATGAAACTTAACCATTGCATGTATTACACTATTACATGAAGCCGTAAGAAATTCATAATCGCATGTGTCACTTGAGGTCCAGAAATTAAGATTTTGTCTTCTAGTCTGCTGTCAATTATGTTAAGCAATACATTAATTCCTTTCCCGATGTGCTCCCGTATAGTTTTTTTATACTGAAAGAGAATTAGCGATTCTGTATTAACACTACTATAATTGTATGTACTTACAAGTACTAAGCGTTATATGTTCACACCACCATTTTTTCATGGATTCAGATTTTAAGTGGGGAAAAGTAGAAAACTCAAAGGAAATTTTCAGGTTTTGTAATTGTTTCGTATCATCGAAAACATGAATCGCATTAACTAATTTGATAACGTAAATTAGATGTTATACGTCTCATTAATTAACATTATACTTTTTTAATTTGCCTTTAGTTGTAAAAAACCAAAAATTTAATTTCCATGTTATGTACAAATTGACCAAGCCGAAGCACATTGCATGAAAAGTAACCGCATGCCCGACCTTGAATCATGGGTTTAAAATAAAAATATACAATATTCCTCTAGTATCATTAATTTAATGTACCAATTATCACTAAAGTAGCAATTCGTTTAGGAAACAACTAATGCAATTTGAACGGACTTGTAATATTATACAATTTTAACTTTGAACACGACAACAGAATAAATTTGGTGAACAGCGGAGTACATCCATTTGTTATACTAGAAATTGGAAGAATCATATCTTTCGTTGTTGTTTTTAATTTGAACATTTTAGGCCCATTGTGTGTATCAAATGTCATAAATAACATTATACCATTTTTTTTCTCTCATAAACCGGAAATTATTTAAGTCACTCTGCAATTCATGGTTTTCATACTATTTACATGTTTCGAATTGTTATTTTTCAGAACCACAATTACAATATTTAGATGATACTATCGTTTCTTAATCATTATGAGCATCCTCACTTCGTCGATGTCCACATTGGTTAGTTATTAGTGATTCATAGTCCTCCTGGCTGCTCAAATCCAGGAGGTTTCTTATTGATGTAGTATAAATATAGCAGTGAGTCGCTTCCTACGTTTTTCTACTCGTTGCAAATGTTGAACACGTCACCTTCATACTGTTGCACAATAACTCTGAAATCTGAATACCATGACTGACTTACTTTTTTATCCATTCAAAATTCTGAAATGTTAAGATGGATCAGAGGACTGATATTAATACTAATATCATTTTACTTTTACTGCTCATTAAGTGCACCCCGAGAGCAAAAATATTATTATATTTGTGAGAGAAGTTGCACTAGTGCAAGAATACGTTTGTAACATTTGTCGAACGAACTCGCACTGAGAGCATCCCGACGTGCTTTGGAGAGCCTACACTAGGCATCATTGAGGTCGGTGAGACTATGGTTAATGTGCGTAAGTAAGAGTTTATTTTGCCATGAATCATGGCCTATGCCAGAATCGCGTAGAAAATTTGTTCCATTTACTTATAACACTCCGCTGGTGGCGCAGAGAACTTACGTTGAGGAATGACAATTATCCGGTTCTAGTGCGCACCCAGTGGATTAAATGGAAAACGTTGTAACATATTCTAAAAATTTATCTGTTTGGTGAATTCGTTAAGTTAAATTTTCAACCAAAGCTGTTTGTCCGTTCGTTTCTTGATTAATAAACGAATGAGCTTATGAATGATATTATTATTCGCACAGTTGATTGAGCACGCATCCGTTCGAGACGGAACTAGAGACCAAATCCTTCAGTGACAACAGCAATAGCAGTAGGCCCTGGCATTCCTGTGGACAGACAACAGGCCTTGAGGCATTGGTGTCTACGGTGGTGGTGATCTCAGTGGTGGCGAGGGAGGTGGAGATGGCGGCGGCGGCAACGCTTTTATCTGTTTTGGCCCGTTGCACCATTGCGAACGCACTTGGCACAAGATTCTTCCCATGTGGTTTATGACTCGCGTGATCATATGATGACATACCTGGCCACTTTATGAAAGCCCCTGCTGACGTATGCTCCGTTACGTACAATTTCGGAGATTTTTCAACCTTTTGGAATGGGATGTCTTACAAACCTCTAATTTAGTCGTCCCAACTAACTCTGAATTCACTAATAATAATAATAATAATAATAATAATAATAATAATAATAATAATAATTTAGTACTCTGCATGTGAGCAATTCCAGGTGACATAAGAAAGATGACATAATGAAAGTATACATAATAACATAATAAGAAATAAGAAATTAAATAACAAATCCAAACCCAAATATCTATAAAATACATAAACACACGTGATATAAAATTGTTATAAAATTAGTACAGAAGGTAACAACGAGTAAGAAATAACATTTATAAAAAAATATCTACATGAGACCCATATGTTAGTATATTCACATGCAAACTCAAACACATTTTCGCTTACAGACAGATACAGAACACACTCATTCGTACAAACATAAATAAATATACACAATTATATCATAGCTCCTATATATTGCACGCTTAAAACGCTCATGAATTGAAATTTCTATAACAATTAATTAGTCATTCACATGAGAGTAATTCGAAAAATAAAAAGGATTTCCACTTAATTTGTACCAAGGAAATAAAGACTATCATACATTGAGTTTTCAAGTTGCATCAATAAACAATTAAAAAATATTTCAGAGAAACAGGAAAAAATTATTTTTCATTCTTCCAGCAATCATTGTCAATTAAAATCTTAGTGATAGTAAAATTTCACTGTGCATTAAATGAAATACGTTATAATAAAAAATTGGTTTTCCATGTATTCTATGGTGACTTCATGTATTCTACATTTTCCACAAATATCCAAAATAGAAGATATTTCATACTTAAAACTAAAAGGTTAGGGTGGGAGAAAGAACTGTGAACAAATATACATTTCTCAACATATCTCAACTTAAGGTATATCCCACTAGAGCATGTTCCGAGGCCAAGTAAAATGGAGATAGAAGTAAAATAATAAATAAATAATTTCTTTAAGAAATATTCCTCTATAATAAATTCCCCACATCACTTTATCCTTAACACGAATCAATAATATATTTAATTCAGTCAAGAAGGTGAGAAAATACATTTTTTCTAGGAAAACTTACATAATTGTGTTTCTGCCATGAGCATATGGACATATAGGGTAGGCAACCCCGCGTTAAAGACAACCCAAGCGTCGTGAAGAGTTGCCTATTCACAGGCGCAGGTTCTGAAACGGGGTTGTTTTGTTCAAGCCTTTTGTATCATTAAAACTACAAGGCCCATTCCGAATACGGTCATCTTTGTGCGTTGTTTAGCTGTGAGCTTCAGTACTTCACAAGGAAATGTTTGTAATATTTCAACGAAACAAAACGTAACTTGATTCCCATAAAAACAATGTCAGATATCTCAATATAGCGTTATTTAACCCAACACTTCCCGTAAAGAATTTTGTTTGTGTGCATATGAGTGAGTGATTTACAATACATAGGAGTTTAAGAAAACGAAAAAGTATCAATAGAGGTGTAATAGTGTTTTGATTATCCTAGAACTGTAGAGAAGTTAATATGAATCAGAAGAATAGCATTCAGAAGAAAACTAGAAAAATTCGACATTTTTATTTTTATCCATTAGTATTGTCATCGGCATGATCAAATGCTGTTTGAAACTGCATAACTGCATAGTACATGGTTCTATTTTTGAGAATATGTCGGTATAATGTTAAAATTAAAATAAAACTTTCACGGATGTACTCTTAAAAATAACACAAAATCTTAATGCCAATGTGTTTTCTTTCAAAACTATTTTACAGTTATAAAATAAAATAACTATAATTTTCAAAAATAATTTGATAGTTTTAAATAATATTTAATTTCACAAAAAAAGAAAAATGATGTTTAATATAAAATCTTAGGTATATAACACTATATGCTAAGAGAAATCCCGGGCAAAAATCACAAGTCATTTTCAACTATGAATCCATTTAGCTTGAATTTTATACTTCCTTACTTTTATTCTTCTTTTTTTTCAGTCAAATAAGTAAATTGTTTCTTAAACCAATAAAGTACCAATAAATATGATTTTACTTTCTGCTTTCTTAGTTGATCCACTACTTCTTAACTATATGTTGCAAATGAAACAGAAATCTTTCCTATTTGTTGCAGCGAAATCAAAATTTATTATGATTTCTATAAACAACTTTCATACATTTTATACATCAGAAATATATTTTTCCAAAATACTGTATGG
This sequence comes from Laupala kohalensis, assembly GCA_002313205.1. Taxonomy (NCBI): domain Eukaryota; kingdom Metazoa; phylum Arthropoda; class Insecta; order Orthoptera; family Trigonidiidae; genus Laupala; species Laupala kohalensis. The sequence continues at coordinate 251,062 of NNCF01132961.1, forward strand.
TGAATGAAATATTAGAATACGGGCATGTTTCATAATATTCCATGGAAAATCACGTAAATTTTAGCAATGGTAGCATCTCCTGTGGAACACAATAGTAAGATATCTGTCTCATATACTTACTGTGATACGAGGTGACACAGTTCATTACTTCACTTTACCTCCTTGCACCAGATTGGGTTACTGGAATCTCACAGATGTAAGAGTGCGTTAGGGAAATCAGTTGTGAATCTCTGTCAGTGCGCAATTTTCCATACTTCAAGCCACACGATATGTAATCAACCATATAATCAAGATTTACAACGAATATTCGTTAAACGATTCATTCCATATATAAAAAATTACATAATAATACGGAAGTCTACAAGCGTTCAAAGGTAACACATTAATTTTGTTCATGTAGAAGATTTTTTAATGCATTTCAACATTATATTGGGTTCCATCAATTCCTATAGTGAAACCAAGAACTCGTATTTCGTTATAAAATGTACTCCCAAGAAACCCAATGCAGTAAGATAACCACTACAAGCATTCTACAAAATAAAACGTAACCATCCCTTTTTCACTACGAAATCTCAATGGAGAAATATGCTACGGAACATTCAAAATACTAGGAAACTATTGTTTTCTATGATAGGAGAGTACTTTGCAAATACAAACATGACAGTATGAACATGTATATGAATACCTTAATTCTTATATAACGTTATCAGTCGATTATTTTCCAAGATCAAACTCCATAGTCTGTAACCCTTTATTGAACACGACGTTTCCTTCATTTTGACAATAAACGATTATAAATTGACTTCGAGTATGTTTCATCCCATAACAAAATGTACTTTATAATTTCCATGTTAACAATTAATTTAGACTATTTTTTATATAAAGTATGCATTTAATTTGTCTTATTTTATAAACATTCGCTAATCAACCACTAGTACAAGAATAACAAATAAAATAATTATCAATCACGGACATACGCTTTGGGCAGTAAAATACCATAAAATTTTGTCTTTTTTTTTTTTTTTTTGCCTTCAAGGAGGACGCAAAGGGGGAAGATACTTCGCAATGGTCCATCAAGGCATTATACTATGAGAAAAGAAAGAGAATAAAATACGTTCGTGTACAAATCAATACCTAGTCATGATTGGTATGATAATATCCCATTAATCCAAAATAGCAAGAGGGGTTCAAAGCATATTTTATCACATTCTTTTTCTTTCAATTAAAAGTGGTGTGAAAGTGATCGTCGATATTGCACGGCAGGGCGATCCACAAACAATATAGAAGATTCACTGACAAAGTCACTCTCTAACTATTGAGTCTCAAATATAATTAAAGGAAGAAATATAAAATTAATGGGGAATTCAATTTTTCAAATGATGACACAATTTCACATCTTTTCTTACACTGTTACAGTTTCTAATCACCATTTCAGATTTTCATGGAATTTTTCCTTAGATTTTTCTCCAGTCTATGACATTAATGACCTGTATGACCAGATCACTTAATCTGTCCTACTCTCATGTTCCCTTTTACACCACCATAAACATCTTACAAAATGTTTTGAATAATTATTACGTTAAGAAAGTCATCAAATGTCAATAATGATTGACAAAAAACGTTTCTTGGAATTTCGTATGGTCAAAAGGAAGTTATCAGTTATTAGTTGTTGAAAGGTCATACTCGATGCTTAGTCGAGGAACACGCATGATTTCGGTTTAGCGTCGCAGTGGCAAGTGTTACCCACCCACGCAGTCGCGTGGCTTTCGTCAGGGCTTCGAACTGTGACGGCACGTGCGGCCCACCTCCCTCACAGCCGCCGGTGACAGGTGAAAGCGCAACAGCACACCACAACGGCGCTAGCGGGCGGGCAGTCACTGCGCATGCGACGTTACGACCCATGTCACACGAAACGCATAGGAAGGCATAAGGGTACAGGTGACTAGCAAATCCAGAAATTTTTCAAACACTGTGAATGGACCTTAGTGGACAGAAGTACAGGTTTCTTTTCTTTCAAATTTACAGTGATTTGAACAAGTGGCGCACAGAACACATGCACATATTTACAAAATATATGTTTACAGCACACAAAAAATAAACGACATACTCTAAGAACAAGAACACAGAAATAAGATAACTTACAGGTAACAGTATGAAAACATACACGGACAAGAAGTGTCGGTTTAGCGAGAGTATGGAGGTTCCGTATACAGGGGTATAGAAATGAGAGCAAGTCCGTTTTTCATTTTTATGAAAGAAATTTTTTTCTCATTTTTTAAAAAAAATAACGCATATCCAGAGAAGTGGCATTTTAGAAGTAACTATTTTTCAACTGATCGCCGATGTTTAAGATTCACGAGACTCCTTTCACAATTGATTGGAGTCGTTTCTACGAGAAGTTGAAATCTGATTTACTAGACACCGATCGGTTTGTTAAGAATCTTAGAAAAATATATTTATACATCAATAAATTATATTTTATATCAGGATATTGGATCTGAACCCTGTTTTCCTTTAATAATATAAATAATGGCAAATGTTTAAGTATTATAAAAAAATCAGGCCTGCTGAAATCATTTACAACTGCTTGGATGTCCTGAAGGAATAATTAATGGCTGTATTTGCACTGAAAAATTTTCCAGAAGAATTTATAAGTTTTCAGCAGTCTAAGTAGCCCTTTTCACGTCTAAAATTGGGAGGTATAGTTAACAGAAAGTGATGAGTAGCACTGAAAAATTACAGCACGTTTCATATCAATATTGCTCTCTTACATCAGACCATGTCGAACGGAAACAGTTGAATAGTACCTAGAGAGAGTGGAGTTCCGAATAAGGAGGAAGAAGCAATAAAGATGTTCTCGCAACGATACTCCGACCTTTCAAAGAAGCAACAGACTCAACGATAAACCATAGGTTATGAATGAAAAAACATAACCAATGTACTTCAAGGAACATTACGTAAATACTTTCTCATTACAGCACGGAAATTCAATTCATAAGAAGAAAAATGTAAATGCAATTCGTGTTCTCCTTTTAAAGAATTAACGAATAATATACAAATTAAATATTTGATAATTGTAGTAAAATTAAATCTTAAACAAACAATTCTGTATCTTTCTTACATTCCCCGCCCTTGAGTCTTATTGTATTGAAATCGGACCAAACTAATTCATCCATATTTTTCTTACTCAATCAAAATGTTGTTCTATAGATATTGGTCTCTGAATACAAATGAATGAGCTACAATGTCCGGAAACTTATTTTGCAGTTTATTACAAATGCCCAGTAACTTCAATTTACTCAAAATAAAAGAATGTAATCCTATTTTGTGGTAGTTTGAAAAACGTAAAAGATCCGTAAGTACCACTTTCTAAATGATCTGAAACAAGAAACCAGGTCATTAATTTTTGATCCTACAATTAAATTTTAGTGGTTGTTAATTAACTATATTTAATACACACAATATGAAAATGAAAGAAATTGTTAACTCGTGAGTTGCAGAAACTTTTAATTCGTGAGTTGCATACACGACACGTAAGCAACTTTCGTCGAATATTTTCGTGCTTAATCTATCAGAATTACCTTACGAATTTTATTGATGCGTCATCGTACTATTACTCAGAAAATGTAAAGAACGAGTCATAGTTGTGGATTGTCTGTTGAACGCTGTTTAATGCATTTTATTATTTTCTTGTATTACCATTATACAATTAATAAGTAAATTAAGATCGTAAATCGTATGAGAAGCTAGGTTTTACAGAAAAGTTGCTTGAAATTAATGAATTTGTGTGCAAAATATTTTGAATTTTCCTGCGAGTACAAATATTTTTTGTCATGATGTGACAGTATTTATATTGAAGAAGAGAATTTTACTTGAAACTTTATCTAAAAAGATTTATCTTGCAATTGACTCGAAATGACAAAAGAAAGTCTTTTAATGTAACTGTTAAAAACTATAATTGGAAGTCCACAGATTTACACTCCAGATTTTTTGCCGAAGCATTTATATCCACCCAAATGAGACAAGCGATTCAAAATATATATTTGTTATGTTTTCCCTCCAATTTTAATGACAAGCTTCTTCTGCTATTACCTGTTCTAATGAATGATGGTGAATGCTACCGCTTTTATAGAAAATAGGACATTACAAATAATACCACCACGCCGTCTACAATACCATTTATACTTCTTTCCGCACCTCGTAGCAAATACAGCGAGTCCGCAAGTAGCTGCTGGGCGTTTCGTTTATCAAAGCGTGTTTTGCGAAGCCTCTGTTAATTCCTTAGCGTAACAAGCAAAGGGAAACAACGCGACGAACACGACTATAAAAACTGCAGCTGGAGGAGGAAGAGGCGAGTTAAGAGGGCGGTAGGCGAAGCGATGGAGGCAGCGACGCGAGAGGCGACCCACGCCCTTCCAGAACAACACCGCCGCCGCCACCATCACCTCCATCGTCCCCGTCGCCAGTATGACGAATAGAAGCACAGAAAACTCACATAGATTCAAATAAACGACTCTCTATTTTCGATACCTCTCAATAATACACTACCGACAAATCACTATTTTTTTTTGTATGTGCGCGTACGAGTATGTATGTGCGGGGGTGGGAGTTCTATAACTCGATTCGAATCTAAGTCAGAAAATATAACAGTACTTAATAAAGTATAAGAATTATTACAAAATTAGGGGTACATAGATTTCGAATCTCGATTCCTCACTATTATCACCGAAAAATCAGTTTCTCCATATATTCTGTCTCAGACTCTCGATTTGATTCCGAGAATATTACAATAATTAATATTCCTACACCACTATATTACATTCGTGATACTGTTTGACCTATCTGCTCTATACTACATCTCAATAATAATCGCATTCGCATAAACGAAGGTCAGAATAGATGAAGGATGGATATATGGAAAGTGAAATAGAGAATCCAGGTAAAAAAAAAAGAAGTGTAATCGATGTCCAAATTGGAATAAAAAATATTTAGATCGACACACTGTTGAAATGCAAAGAGTTTCCGATATAATTCACTGTTCCAAGACAAATAACCCTCTATTAATTCAAAACGCTAAAAAAAATTGGAAATTATACGTTTTATTTTAGTCGCCAATTCACAAAATTACAGAACAAAATATTCTGGTGTCATTTTAATAAGTTCATTTAGAATATTCTATTATTAGATTTCCGCAAATTCACGTCACCCATATTTCAAATCAATGAAGATAAATATTGTTCTACTTTATGTATCCAATGATGTAGTTGAGCGTGGCTGCGATTAACTTTCCCAACAGATTATTCCTAGGGATTTACTTAGTGATTTATTTGTTTTTGAGATATATTTTGATGTTTAGATCTTACATCCTTCAGACGCAAACCGTAACGATATTTTGTAGTCTTCCGCGCAGAAAAAGGTATCGTAAAGACCTGGCTTCTTACTCAGAATGCCAAACCTTCAATCATCAAATGTCTTTTCCAACAGAATCAGAAGATTGATATTAATATTCCTATCATAACGTCTATTCATAACTTTGAAAGATTGACATTGAAAAATGGCGAGACCATACGTACTCCATGGCTTTTAATTGCATTCTTTAGACTTGGTATACTCCTTGGTAGCATGAAGAAAACAGCTATGCCATAAAACCGAAAGGAGCACTCTCTGCATTTTTGATAGTGTGCAATTATTTTTATCAAGATTCATGCATATTATATTAAGAATCTTTTATTTTGGGTCTTTTATATTCAATATAGTGAATTACACATATTATTGCTCAAAATACATTAAAATCAAAATTTCTTATTTAACGTAAATCGTTGAGTTCAACGTCCATCAGTGAACTAATTTCTCTGGCATAGTTATTTTATTTTTAGCTTTCTCACTTTCTTCGCTTTTTGCTGAAGAGTAACGATAAGAAGTGAAATTATTTACAAGAAATATGAGGGATCAACGTGAGAATTTTGAACGTGATAAATTTAAGAAATGAAGAATACTTCTGAATGATATTAAATATATGTGATAATAATTCAGCCAATAAATCTATAATAAACGTTGCTAATCGCTTTCCGTCTATTCAGCTCATAGAATTTTTCAGGATATAAAGTGAAAGCAAGACTTACCTGTATCCAACATAAACGAAAACCCTATTTGAATTTCACCACAATGGAACTTCTAAGCGGATGGAACCAAACTTTCACAACAGTAGTCCCTAGTGCAATATTAATAATAATAATAAATCCTTCAGCAAAAAAAAAGGAATGAGTTTTGGTCTTGATAAGTGTACCACTGTGAGTTTACAAAGGGGCAAAATGGAACTAACTGGTGAACCTATTGAAGGAATAGAGAAACTAAAACCAAAAGCTCTATATCAGTACCTAGGAATACCACAGAACAGCAAAATTGATTATGCTAATCTCAAGAATGAATTTACGAAAAAGTACAAGAGGCGTCTAACTAAGGCACGTCTGGTGCAAATATCACAAACATCAATACCCGGGCCATTCCTGTCCGGACGTACTCCTTTGGCATAGTAGAATGGTCAGACACGGATCTGAATGACTTAGATTGCTTGATTACGAGATTGCTGAATAAGTTCAGATACTTGCATCCAAACTCTTCTACTATTAGGCTGTACTTGCCCCGTAAGGACGTGGGTTGTTAAATATCCACAAGTTATGTAGGAATCAAGAAAATAATCTTAGGACCAAGTTCATGCTCTCCAGTGAAGAAATAATGGTGATGATTGCAAAAGCTGATGACAGATATACACCCTTTAACCTCGGTAATACTAATCAGCAATGTGAACCAATGAGTACGAAAGAAGATGGAAAGAGGAACTGAGAAGAAATGGCACTACACGGAAAGTTTCCAAAGTTGTTGAAAGCTGTGGATGTAGTACAGACTGCGTCCCTGCAATGGATCAAGGATGGACACCTTTACCGTGAATCAGAAGGGTTTATGATGGCCATTCAAGATAGAGTGATGAGGACAAGAAATTATGAGAAACATATCCTCAAACTCGATGTTTCTGATTCATGTAGGAAGAGCGGAAGGCCTGGTGAATCCATCGAACACGTAATGACTGGTTGCTCATCTCTCGCAGAAAATGCTTACTTAAGTGGTCAAGCTAATCCGTCAACAACTTGCAGTGGATTATAAATTATTAAAACAGGATGTAAAACCACCATTTTATAAATACCAATCACCCGCAGTACTTGAAGATCAGAAGCACGTACGCCATTGGGATAGACCTGTGCTGACAGTCAAAACAGTGGATTATAATCGCCGAGTTATCCTTCAAATTGATAAGGAAAATAAGAGATATTGCTGTTCCGCTTACTCACAATATTACTGCAATTCAGTCAGAAAAAATTATGAAATACGAGGACCTAGCAATTGAGATGAAGAATATATGGAAGTCAGGCATGGTTGAAACGATCCCTCAGTGATATGTCGAAGGTATTTTATCAAAGAGGTTTCATAATAATTTGGAAAAGTTAGGACTTGAGAAGAACGTTATGAAAGTTGCACAAAAAACTGCCCTCCTGAAGACATCACATCGTCCGAAAGTTTTTGAAATAATTAATATCATACAAGCCAGGATGAATTTCCTTTCTGTATCGATAAAACCCAATCCCTATACCATCTATGTGGCGGGAGAATGTTTCCAGTTTCTACTGAGAAAGAATCCATAATAATAATAATAATAATAATAATAATAATAATAATAATAATAATAATAATAATAATAAGTGCCTTTATTTTGGTGAGACTATGAAATTAAGGTCTGCTCTTCCGTCTAACCATTTTAAAACATTTACATTTAAAATACTAGATGAAAATTGGGAGGATCGTATTTACATTAAAAAAACTGGGAAGCAATATTAGTTACCATCCCGGAGTAACCTTAAGCGATTGAGTAAATCCAGCAGAACCCCAATAAGGATGGCGGCTTAGTGCCGAACATGGGTTAATAGCAGTAACAGTACAATATAATTATGAATATACAAATAGCAAAATATAGAAATTACAACAAGGGTATAATAAAAAATTATTACGAAATGACATTATTTAGAAATTACATTTTGTAATACGATTATACCTTACTAGATACATATGACACTTTATTTACAAATTATATATTACATAAGATTATATGAAACTAGGGTACTGAAAGAATGAAAGAGAGAGATAATGTAAAAGCAAAGAAGAGAAAGAAAGATACAAAGAAAGAATGAGAGAATGATAGAATGAAAGAAAAAAAGAATGATAGAATAAAATAAAAAAAGAATGATAGAATGAAAGAAAGATAAAATAAAAGAAACTCTGTCACATGGTCATACTTCCCGAGATCAAAAATGAATCGAATACACGAGTTCTGAGCTACTTGTAATTTACATTTTATTTTTTCCGTCAATTCAGTGAAAAGGAAGTCGCAGTAATCAAAATGTGGTATGACAAGAGACTTAACAAGCATTTCCATTATTCCTGTTGGTAAAAGATCGCGCAGCCGTTTTAAAGAGTGGGTGGTGGAGTAATTTTTTTACGTGTTTCGTCTATTTGGGTTTGTAAACTTAGCAAGCTTTCAATATAAATTCCTAAATTTTTCACTTGACTGCACCAAACCAAAGAAGTTTTATGAACTGATATATTGGGTAGAGTGCAATTTGAAAGTTTACTGAAAATTTTCTTTGAACCAAGCAATAAGCATTGTGATTTAGACGGATTTAACAGGAGGTGGATTGATGTTGCCCACGTACTGAGTGATGTGAGATCTTCGTGAAGTTTTTGCGCAATTGAAATTATGTTAGACGGTTTGCCACAAACATAAATTTGAAGATTGTCGGCGTACATTTGAAATTTGCTATGTGTAAGAGATTTCTTGACGTGATTAACGTAAAATGAAATAAACAAGAGGACCGAAGACACTTCCTTGCGCAACACCACGCACCGTGTGATGGGTAGATGATCTGTTATATCCAGATACTACAGTTGGTTTTCGTCCGGTTAAACATTCCGAAAACCATTTTATTGAAGGTCATCCAAGTCTTCGTTTTTGCAATCAAAATATCATGATCAACTGAATCAAATGCCTTGCTAAAATCAAGAAGGACAAAAATAGTTTAGTTTCCCGCGTCAATCGAATTTCGAGTATCTTCTATAACATTCAACAAGGCGGTCCTTGTACTTCTACCTGAACGGAAACCGGATTGACATTCATTAATGATATTTTTGTGATTGAGGTAGCCCTCCACTTGATTTCGAACAACTTTTTCTAATATTTTCGACAGTGGGCAGAATACTAATTTCGTCGACAGTCATTTGGTTTTGAGGGATGCGATGTTTTGGGGAGAGTGTACACCAAGGTATTTTTCCACGCGGTAGGAAATCTACCACTGGAGAGTGAATAATTGATAATATCCGTAATAGGTGAAACACAGAAGAAACTACATAATTTTAATAGTCTAGCATTTAATTTATCTGAACCCGATGCGTTTGACTCTAAACTCATTATGATCTTCCATACCTCTGTTTGAGTGACAGACGTAAAATAAAAATGATTTTCTGAGTAATTCTCATCATTTTGTACAGATTTTAACACATCTAGCTTTAAAGATTCATTGAGGCACGATGAAGTCTACGAAATAAATATTTAAAGTATCTAAAGGTATACAGATAGGGTAGGACCCAAAATAGGCATCATTCTGATACGATTGGTACGATCAATTGGACTACAAATACAAACATGTGGTTACTGTGTATTTTATATAATATCTACAATATATTAGTGAGAGCGTGGCTCAATGGTTTGAGCACTGCTGGATGGATGACCAGGTTTTGATACCTGTTGGGGTGGGGATTTTTCATCACATCTCAACAAGCAGACTGACTACTCAGCCTCCTTAAAATGAGTACCGGATCAAACCGGCCAGAGCGTCATACTGGCCACATCTTCTAGTGCCGAGACCTAGTATTGTCGGAACTCTACCGTTCGTGAAAGTATAGGAAACCTTCGGAATCTGTTGTAGGCGAGGTTGATTTAAATTTAACAATACATTTGTATACCTCCTTATTATATAACACTTGACTGAACATACATATTTAAGTTCGGATACAAATGGACTCGAATTTGCACAGCTAGATTTTTTCAGAGGTTTTGGTGCGTGTAAGAGTTTTAAATTATCAAGCCCCACTACAGGTACGTAACGTAAGTAGGTACGCACGTCCAACGTAAATAAAATTCAGAATTGGCACTTCGTTAAGGTACAGATCACGAGTTCAAAAATGGTAACGTAATTCCAAAAACGATATTTTAAAACTTCCAAACATAAATATTAAATATCTGAATGGGTATCTCAAATTTTTGGACGATAACGCTACTTTCGAAATAGTAAAAAGTCCTTGGAACATCATAAGAGCGCAAAGGGGAAGGAATTCCTCGCAAAATACATTACTGATACCCAACGTCCATAAAGATGATTGCAGAGACAGAAGCAAAGAGCTAATAAAATTAACGCAAAGAAACATCCGCGGAAGCAGCAACTTCAATAGAAGAGGAGTCTATACTATGGGAGGTTGTGTACGTCGACGGACGCGAGGTGATGGTTGGCGTCCAGCGGGGGGCAATTAAGCTCCATACCCAGTCGGGCCCCAGCACGAATAATGACAGGCCTGCAGCAGTCGGCGGCACAGGCCGGCGCCATTACGTGGTCGCGCCACGCAGCACTAAACGGCTTCGAGGACGACGAAGGCGGTGGCCGCCAGGGGCGCTGGCACCACGTCGTCTCCTTCCGCAAGACGGAGCGGAGCGTTCGTCTATTTTCCTGTGCACTGCTTACTCACGCGAAAAGAAATTATTCGTTTGATGGAGTTATTAATTGAAAATGAACTATGTCGCAAAAATATACGATCATGAAACCGTGTTTTGACTTCGAACGCTCATTTTAAGTCTACATCAATTGGCCAAAAATTTTTCCTTCATATAGAGTCCTCGCAATGCAAGTTAAAATTTAGGAATAAATTCACTTCTTATATATTTTGATAGTAATTAGACGTCTGAAAGTGAAATTCAACCAAGCTTTCTGTATTCGTGCATTGGTTTTTGCCATTTAAGAATAGAGATTAGACAGAAATTTAACTCAGAACCACACACCCTAACCACATGCTTCCTCCATATGAGCTAATTCCTAGTCGTAATAGGTAAACGTCGAAACGAAAACAAAATTTACGTGGAATACAATATATGGAAGATTTTGACAATTCCTTCCATTTGTATGAAAACCCCAACTAACATATATATTGCTGTAATCGAATTTTATATAGTAAGTGTTTTCGGAGGTAACCAAGGCCAAAGTCGAGTGGTATATGAGTATTTTATTCAGCAATGCGGCATCAACTAGATAGCCAAGAGCCGCATGTAACCATAAAACGTATCCAGAACATATTACGTAAAAATGAGGTTATTTAAATATTTTTTATAATTTTCTAAGATCTAAATTGTAATTACGTAAAGTGATGTATATTTCAAGAGATGTAACATCCTCTGCTTCTTACAAGATGCAGAAATTTTTTAACTTAATGACCTATGAACGAGCAGGATAGAAATTTACGATATTGCCACGGTAAACCGCACTTCGGCATTCTTAGCCTGGGGTTGACGTGTATTCCTTTGAAAGAGACCTTCCTCAAACACTACGTTCAATAATTTAAATTTGTAATTATCCAGGACCAACGGTTCCATATATTGTTGTTACTCTGCCCTCAGCATTGGCTAAGTTTATATTTTGTGAGTACTCCTCGCCAGTAGCGAAAATATGATTTGTACAGAAAACATTCCATTAAAAAGGTGAGTTTTTCCTCAAAACATTTTTTTAGTTTTCATTGTAGATATATTTTGAAACGTTGAGGCTGTGATAAAAGTAGTAGACAGTTACGACTTTTTAGTTAGAAAAACATAGAATCAACAATCAACTTTAAAAACTCTCAAACTAATTTTCAACATTTTAAAGACTATTCTGCAAAATGTTAAAAAGTTAAGATATTTTCTTCCCCTGATATGAGACTTAAGTTTCTTTTCAAGAGAAAAAACAATGTACATGTGTTCATTTAATATCATGGTTCCTCACGTTTCCACCAATACTTAATTTTATTTCAAACTTGAAAACTGTCCGCCATGTACCCCCAAAGGGAACGTATACTCTATGTTGCTGACCGCTATTTTAAACTTTCGAATTCATTGTCAACACGGACGTTTTCATCCCTTTCATCCTTAAGGCATTTCATTGTCCTGGTTGAACATATGACCTTCTAATAAGACTCCCACTGACCACTTAAATTCCATGTACTCCAGTCGGTTCAAAAGTTCACTCCCATATTCATTAAGTCCAGGCAGGTCTCCGTAACATTTTTGGACGTATCCATATTCCACGTACGTCGTATGCCGCTCGCAAGGTCTCCCCCTTCGACTCAACCCTCTCGCCACACCCCACCCCTTCGACGTCGTTGTCACGTCACACTCTTCCGTTCGGAGGCGTGCGCTTGCATCCGACGACAACATTCCCCCATCTGCCGCTAGTGGCGCGCCTGGCGTCTCTCGTAATAAGGACGTCTGTCCGGAGCTAAGTCATGTTTCTATGCTTCGAGAAATTTAACTTAAGAAAAAAAATAGTGAATGGAAATACACTGTGTTTATTAGTTTATTGAATATTAGTCGCAGTAAATTACTTTGTTGTCCTCAAAGTGGTCTTAGGAAATTTGTAACAGCTCGCTTGACACTAAATTATTTATTTGTTTTTTATTTATTGTCAACCTAATTGTGTTGATGTTGGTATTGCGCTTGCGCACAGTGTAGTCAACACTTTTACTTCGCCATCGTCCATAAGAGTGATGGTATTTGTACCTCGCGTTATGTTGGCAGGACATTCGAACTTCTCAAAACTTAAATCCATCGTCAACCTCTGACACCAATTCACTTAACTTACTCTTGTGAAGCTATTCTGTTCTTTCTGATTCGAGCATGTGGAACGAATATCTTAATGCGTTGTGCTATCAAATTGTATTTCTTTACAGCAAATAGTCGCTTTTGTGTCTATTATAAATATTTTTTTGGATATAACTTGAATTCGTAGAAGTTGGCAATTCCTGTTAGGCAGCCATATTGCATAATTTTCGGCAAAGTTACATGACTTGAAGTATACGCTTCTGCGAGGGGATTGTGGTAACGAAAATATAAACGTCAGAAGTTTCCAAAATACTTAATGTATATTTATTGTAACATACATGTGTAAAATATGACTGACAAATACGTATTTAACATATGTATTCAATGATTTTTTTTCTTCTTGGTTTTCGTTAATCAGTCTTCCTTACTCCCGTAGAAAAAGTTTTATGCAAAGCATTTACTTGAAATAATGAAAATAATTATTAAACTATTCAAGAAAAATGATTTTAAAATACGGAACTATTTAACCGGCATGGTAAGATGGTCATGGTAACCATGGTAAGATCCCCTGACACAGTCCTAAACCTAGGTTCGCAACTGGTATTCTACGCTTTCACCTTTCTGAAATTCCTTGTCTAAGTGTAGAGACGTGACTGAATTGTAGATGTTGTAGAGACGTGAATTCAAGATTCAAATACATGGGTTAAAAACTTGTGGTTCAGTTGGATGTACAGTACATTTAACAGAGAAAATAATGAGACATATTTCACTATTTATTTATATCTTACCACGTTTAATAATATTACTGAATTCGAAAATTATATACATTGGAAGTCCATTTTGTGTGACCTTATTTACTCTTCTTCACGAGGAATAAAACATGTTTCATATTTTATTACACAACAGTTTGCAACGGAGAACAATTTCCAACATGAATTATGTATGGAAAGAACTATGAATGTATATACAAATTGTATTCCTACAATAAAAAGTATTGCAAATTCTTCAATGTTTTCTTGTAATGAAATTATTTATTAAAAATAAATTTTCATTTCTTGACGATATAGTTGACATAACAAACTTTGCTAGTTCTTTATTTGAAACATTTATATTCGTTCACGAATGTAGTAATCCCATGAAATATTCCGTTCATCTGTAAGCGAGAGTGAAGCCTTCTACGTATTATACTACTCTCGACATCAAAGTTATTTTCAGAAAAAAACTCCGTTACGCGGCTTTTTTATTTTCCAAATCCCAAACAATGGAGCGATCGTCTCCTACGCACGTTACGTCTACACCGTGCGCACGTGCGCGTGAGCGGCACGCGTTCGGCGTCTCAACACACGCTTCATCATGCACGCATCATTTTCTTCATAAAGAAGAGCCCGCCCGCCCGCCCGCCCGCCC